>VZTY01015799.1:145669-156971 GCA_013400935.1 Turnix velox
GGCAGGCATTACTTATCATTAAAGTTTTTTTTTTTTTTTTAGAACACTGCAGCTCATAAAACAAAGTCAAAAAAATAAAGGAAGGAATTAAACTAAACAAGTGATCTGGAAAGTTGGAATTGCATTTCCTAAACCACGTTGCTTTTTAACCTAGGCATAAGAAAACAAATATTCCAAAACCTCAGGCTGGTTTTAGATCCTCCAGACAGTCAATAGAGCACTCAGTAACCTCAAGTAATGCTTTTCCTTTCCACTTGTCAGAGATCAGTAGCAATGAAACACAATTTCTATTTAAGCCCATTCATCAATATTGATTTATCAGTATCTATAAAGATTTACTGTAAAGCAAAACTCATTCCAGGGTTTAGCAAGTTGCTTTCAGTTATGTGTAGAACATACTTCAGCCCACAAGCAATGGGAATATAGAAACTTACAACTTGCATTAAAAATTGTTTAAAAGCCACACAAAACCAAAAAGAAATCTCTGGCAAATAGCCAGAACTAAACCCTCCTAGGTTTATTAAACACATCGCCACCAGAGGGCTCTATAAGGCAGAAATTCAATCACTTCCAAACATTCTATACCCAATGGGAAAAAAAAAATTAATATTCTTTCCCCCTCTAGCAGAGACTTACACTAGATTTAAGCTGTGGTTAGAAAAGTTTGACTCTGAAACTAAAGACAATACCCCAAAAATTCAACAAAGCTTTTTACTTGCTGTGCTTCACTTCATAGATACGTTTGTAGGGATTTTTGAAGAGGACAACACAGTTTATTGCCAAAATAATGCCCTGCACAACCATATACAACTGTGCTCCAGATCATACGTGACCATTTAGCATTGCTTCACAAACACATCCATAACTTCATGTCAGCATTAGATAGTTCCTCTTTACAAGAGCCAGTGCTGCAGACATATATTAAAATAGCCAATTGTTTTCTGCATATCATCAAATTTCTCTGTCAAAGTAAGACAGCAAATCTACAAACTCTACTGAACCATCCTATCCCAACAAAACAGCCCTCTTCCATCAAGGAATGAAGGAGCACCACATCCATTCTCAGTGGTTAACCATTTAAGCTTTATAATACACACAGATCCCACATAAAAAACAAACAAACCCACACCAAGAAATATATACAAAACGAGAATTCTAGTGTGCTAAGGACAAAAGGCTCAAAGCCTTTCAAATACCTCTAAGGAATCTGATCCTAGTGATTTACCAGCTGCCATTTTCAAAATCAGCTGAAAGGCAAAGCTTATGTCTGTGTCAACACCATCCCTTGCAGCCACATTTTGAAAAAGGGACTTGGTCATGGAACTTTCTGCCTCTGCCAGCAGTGAGCACACAGAGACACTGACAATTAAAGAAGAATGCAGGTAGACGACACTACTGCTGCAGTGTCCCTGGTGTGAAGCCAAGTTCTGTGGGCGACACTGAAACCTACCTTCTTCATTGTAGGACAGCAACTCCCTTTGTGCTGCTGGAGTGGTGGCAGGCAAACATTTTTCAGGTGTCCCGGCCATTATGCCCCAGAAGTTACCAGTGATGAGAAATATACACCAAAGTGTCCTTGAGAACTTACAATGACACCAACATCTTTCCCCTCCATGTCCACTGGGCTTTCCCTCCCTTCAGACTGCACTTTTCACCCTCCCCCTCCCAGATGTTACAGGTTCTTGGAAACTTTCCATTTAGAATCATAGAATAGTTTGGGTTGGAAAGAACCTTAAAGATCATCCAGTTCCAATCCCCCTGCCATGGGTAAGGACACCTCCCACTAGAACAGGTTGCTCAGTACCTCATCCAGCCTGGCCTTAAACACCTCCAGAGAAGGGGCATCCACAACCTCTCTGAGTAAGCTGCATATTTCTGCCAACACAACCATTTCTTTCAGGGTGGTGGTGACCTAAACTTTCCTATCCTTTGCAGAAAAAGCCTAGGATATCTCTAAGCATATATACAAAACTCAAACACTTCACTTAGTAGGATCAGGAGCACAGTGACAGAACCACTGATAGGATTTGAATAACAAGTTGAAGACAGAGGGGAAGGTATTATATAAAATTAGGAAACCTAATTTTAGTTCATTGCAGCATTACACTGTAGACAGGACATCTGAATTTTTTAAAGACATGGAATTTTCATCTATTATAGCTAGAGAGTGCTTGCATAGGAGGGCAGGGTCATGCCACAGCATAGAAAAGGCAGAACGGGGGCTGAACAGATCCTGCCACAGACAAATATCATTCATCCCCAGAACCAGAATGAGGATGGGGAGGGGGGGAAGGTTTTTTTTTGGGGTCTTTTTTCTTCCTTATAAAAGGACCGGCATGTCGGTTTGAATTAAAATAGAACTAAAATTCACTAATTTTCATTGTCATCTAGGCCTCTTCTCTCACAGCACATTTGCAGAACACTCTTAGTTCTTAAAGTGAAGAGTAAGAGAGGCTCTTCCTTATTTCTATAACAACTAATGTCAGCTAGTTTTATTACTTACCACACTGGAAGGTAGCAGACAAGTGATCCCAACAGGATTATTCCATCCAACATCTCTCTATGCTCAGTATAAAAGCTGATGGATCAAAGGGTCACCTCCCTTCCTGCAATGGCTGATGACTCCTCATCTGCTTCTGGTCCTGATCCCTGTGCTCCTGACTCCACCTGAGACTGAATCCAAATGAGGACTGCCCATGGCAACTGGTAACATCCTAGGAGCTTAATACATCTTTGTGTATCAGGATGTTTCCTTTTTATTATTATTAATTCATTAAATGTAGTTTTGCTTCTTATAAATTCAATCTACCCCTTCTCTTCCTTTCTCTGTGTGCAAGAGGACAGGGGGAACGTGTCACCAGCCAGTTTTGGATGAAATTGGGCTTGAAATGACAGCAACCAGATGAAAAACAAGACACTGACCCATTTGCAGACTCTACTTCCTCATATGGCAGCTCACTTCACTTTTATCACTGGAACAGGCTCCTCTGTCAGAGTTCATGAAGTGTCTGAACAACACTCCTAACATATAGTTCTGGCTTGGGCAGTCCTGTGAGGTGCAGACAATTGGACTCAATGGGAGTCCCTTGTGGGTCCCTTCCAACTTGAGATGTTCTACGATTCTAATAACTAAGAATGCTCTTTCATCAGCATCTGAGGATCACACAACTTCCACAAAGGTCTAAGATTATAGATTTCCTACGAGTATTTGCATTCATCTCATTCATTGTTTGCATCCATAGAGCATGCCATAATGTTCCTCATGTATTTCTCATCTGGGATTGAAATTAAGAATTTAATCTTCCCTCTAGAGCTGCAATGGATATTCTTTAACTCCTCTGCTTACAAACATGCAAGTCTTTACTGTGGGCTTGCAACAGGTTCAGGCTGACGCACTGCTCCATCTGCTGTGAGATTCAAAGCATATGCTTCTTGCCCAAGGTTGGAAGACAGCAATTCATTGAAACAACAGCTGCCACATCACAAAATGTAAAGGTGATGGCAGCAGAATCTTCTGATATACTGGAGCAAAATATATTCTTAAAGCATGCAGCATCAACAGAAAAGCAGAGCATGAATCTGGGTATACATGGAACAACTGTTATGTTAGGCTTCCAAAGCCCGAAGAATAAGAAAAGATTAAGTCAGCTCTCCAGATCTAGCTACTGAAGCATCAGTGAAGAAACACAAGACAGCAGAAGGTACAATCACAAATATCACAAAAGTAATGGCAATTCCAGTACCACTGTGGGGTGTCCAACTGCTATGAGATCTAATGACTTGTGTAAGATTGTCTAGATAAAGGGCAATGTCTCGGGTCAGAGCCCTAAGTCACACAGACTTAGCAGTTCACAGCCACAAAGTCTAAACATCTTCAGAGGTTTGGATTTAACTTTAAATGGTTAAAATTATTTCTGCAGCAATATCTGGAAAACAATCTGTATCCCTCAGCTCCTGAACGCGTTGTGGCCGAACAGGAAGGAGTCAATTTCTCCTCACAAAAGCACACATCTAGCAGAAATTCCAGTGTTATGCAATTTGTATTTTTAAGCTGAAGAATATCTTCATCTTATCTTATGCAGCATCTATTCAGATTTCAAATTCTTGAGCATCTTTTTTGCTCTCTTGTTTCAAGGTAATACTCAAATTTGCAGCCACAACTGTTAAAATGATCAGCAATCATCACATCCTGACACTGACAACTTACCAGTTTCATTTGTTAAGCATAAGGTTCATATAACTCATTTGCCTGTTACTGCATTTGTTGATTAAGAAACATAACAGAGAAATCAAGTTTGAAACCCGCTTCTTTCCACACTGAAGATGTTCAAGACACTTTCACATAGATTATTCTACAGATTCCTTTCAAAAGTTCTTCATATGAGAGTATGTGAATGGATGAAATCCAGGGAGATTCAACTTTTCTATTCTTATTTTATTTCCAAAGCTGAAGAGTAGAGGCACTCATTTTTAAAAATGTAAACTTCATTTACATTTTCTACAATGTAACTGAAGGTTAAATTGTAAAAAAATAGTTCATAGATTGTTAGAACAGCTTGTTCATTTCAGAGTTGTATCCAAGATTCAATATAAAAAGAGGATGAGAATTGGGGATCAGTCACACACAGGTAACAGGTTCATACCGACAAATGAGCACGTAGTGAATCCGTAGGGTTTTTTTAAAAAGACATTTAAATTAATTGTTTGCTCCAAACCCCAACATGTCACTTGGCAGAAACAGTTTGAAAATAAAGTTGTATCCAGGCTTAGTTAAAAAAACTTCAAGATTATTCTGAGCAGTCTTCAATTCCTTGCCTGGAGCTATGCTGTCACGTGTTGATCAATAATCATTAAGTTTAACAATAATTGTCATTTAACAGCTTCAAGTTCTTTACAAAAAGAACGTTTTCAGGATCCTTTATAAAAATTTTTCCTCGTTCTTCACTTCTGCAGATGACACAGTAAGACAGGGAGGAGATAATTCTGGCTCCATTTTTAATAGCTTTTTCCTATTTCAAAAGGAAAGAAAAATACACCAAAAAAATCACATCTTAAGATGCATTTGAAGCACATAAATCATACACAAACATACACGACTTGATAAAATTATTCATCATCATTATCTGCAATCACAGTCCTTCTTGAATGCAAAAAAATAGTATGGTCTTTTGCAGCCTTTAACAAAATGCAGAATGCTGTATTTCAGTTTAAGCTGACTACTATGTTGCACAGCAACTTTTTGTATAAAACCATAAATACCGGTAAGAGATTAAGAAGCATGACTTTAATATTGATAAGATTTTAAAAAACAGAAGCCACTCTTATCACTGAAATACAAAAACCACACACTCACCCCGAAAGCCTCCTCCTCCTCCTCTTCCTCCTCTGAATCCACTTCCTCCTCCTCTTCCTCCTCCTCCTCTTCCTCCTCTAAATCCACCTCCTCCTCCTCTTCCTCCTCCTCCTCTTCCTCCTCCAAATCCTCCTAAAGCAGAGGAGAGAAATTGCATTTTGAGGAGCACACAAATTCTTGGTTATGCATAACAACTTATTTCACTGAAAGCCTCTGAAAAGAACAAGCTAATGCACAATGTCCAAAATACTGCAGACATTAACAAAGCCCCTCAGTAACTTTCTTCCACAAGAACAAAAAAATTAAACTATTATAATTACTGATTAATTATAACACAACAGAACACTAAAGGAAACTTTGAAACACCTGTGCCTTGCTGCATATAAAGAAGCAGTGTAGAGAGGGAAAGGAGAACGTAAGAAAAAATTAACCTCAGCTTTAATTGAGGAATCATAGAATCATTTTGTTTGGAAAAGATCTTCGATATCATGAAGTCCAACCATTAATGTCTATGACCTCATTAATGTCTATATATACGTAAAGGGGATCAGGAGGATGGAGCCAGGTTCTTCTCAGTGACCTCCAATAATAGGATTTAAGGAAATGGGTGTAAACTGGAACACAGAAGGTTCCACAGAAATAGAAGAAAAAAATTAGGGAAACAGAACACTGGAACAGGCTGCCCAGAGAGGGTGTGGAGTCTCCTTCTCTGGACATTCAAAACCCAACTGGATGCCTTTCTGTGTGACCTGGTCTAGGTGTTCCTGCTCTGGCAAGTGGATTGGACTAGATGATCTCTTGAGGTCTCTTCTGTGATTACTGCCAAGTCCACCACTAAACCATGTCCTTCAGCTCTACATCTACATGTCTTTCAAATACTTGATAATTTCAATACTTGACAGTCCCTTCAGCCAAGAAATTTTTCGCAATATTCAGGCTAAACCTCCCCAGGTACAACCTGAGATGATTTCCTCTTGCCCTACTGCTTGTTATTTGCAAAGAGACCAACTCCTACCTTGCTGCATTGTCATTTCAAGGAGTTTTAGAGAGTTACAAGATCTCCTTTCAGCCTCCATTCTCCCAGGCTGATGTTTGAAATGCAAAGCAGTGTGAGATCTACCAGGTCATTTGCCCCTTCTCAAACACTGCAAGCATTCTGTCCATATTAAACATACTGAAAATACAGCTTTCACTGCATTTTTGAGTGCATTATCTACACCCTTTTACCACAAGTTTGATTAGTAATCACAGTTTGTTAGATTCTCCCCTCTATGCTTTGGAGCTGTTACTTAGGCATAGAAGCCTAGATCTTGACTATCATTGTCTCTTACAGTGAGCCTCTGACCTGGTGTTAGCTGGGATAGAGTTAATTTTCTTTCTAGTCGCTGAATTTAATACAAAAATAATGTTGATAATACATACATATCGGTTTAGTTTTTGCTAAGTAATGTTTACATTAGTCAAGGACTTTTCCAGCTTCCCATAGCAGCCGAGAAGGTGTACAGACAAGACAAGGTGGTCAAAGGAATATTCCACACCACAGATGTCACGCTCAGTCAATAAGTGGAGCTGGTGAGGGAACAGGAACCTGTGATCACTACTCAGGACAGGCTGGACAGTCAGGGGTGAGAGTGACTTGTATTGTATTACTTTATTCTGTGTATTCTTCCTCTCCTATTTTTGTTTTTAATTATATTAAATCATGATCTCATGATTACTTCTTTCTTTTCTCCCTGTTCTACTAGAGGGGTAGCATGCAAGCAACTGTGTTGCTGGCTGGGCTTAAACCATGACAGAAACATGCATAGCATTTTCCTTCCCAATACATCTACTGAGATCCAAGTACAGCAGTACCAAAAAGAAAAAAAAAAAAAAATCACCACTAAAATCCACTACCTTGTACCACAAAAATTAAAAAAAAAAAATCAACCCGAATAACCCATTCCACACCAAAATACCCCAACATTCTGCAGCCTCCACCTTCTTGGAATCATACCTCTACTACCACCTCTTCCTCCTCCACGTCCACCACCACGTCCACCTCTACCACCTCCTCTGGGAGGACCTTTTTCTCCAGGAGGCCTTGGCAAAAATCTCTGAAGAGGTAACAGCTTCGCTGGATCAATGTAGAACTGTAGGAAGACATTAAGATAAAGACCACATTGATATCTCCCCTCACATATAGCCATTATTTAGCCTTAATTCTTTATATAAAATTGTCCTCTGACAAGGCCCAAATGTAAAAACACACAATAAATAAACCACAGTGTCATAAAGTTATTAAAATATACAGCTTCATTTGTTACATCTTTCTTTGTGGGTGGGAAGTAGGAAGAAAAGAACAGATACAAAAGTGAAGAGGAAATGAAAGTCTACAAAAGATAACATTTGAAGTTAACAAATACTTAAAGCTTATCTGATAAAGTAGTATTCTCTAACCAATAGAATAGAGAATTCTATTCATGAAAGTGGCTAACCTTTTGCATTTTTTTAAATGAAGATGCTTTCATGTTCTCTGACAGTTTCACTGAAAAATACTGTTAGTTTCTTTAAGGAACACAGCAATAATAAAACACTAAAAATATTGATTTTGATTATTACCTGAAAAGCACATTCAGACATTTTCTCAATTAGTATTTCATTAATGAAGTTAAACATCACTAAAAAAGAAAACCTACAATTAAAGGATCAGAAGAAACTACTTCCATTTTTCCTCAGAGTTTTTTCATAGTTGAAAATGCACTATTTTGTGATTAAATCAGTTTCTTCCATGCGCACAAGGCCAGTGAAAAGAGTAAATAAAAACCTAACTTTGGTAACAGTTCCTAAGATCTAAAAGAGTTGCTGTTGAAGTGAAACTCAAGATCAAATGAGTAATCATGGAGCTGCAGAATTCAGTAACATTTTCTTAATATGCTAGAGCAGGAAGAAAGCAAGCGTGCCAAATTCAAATAATTCTGATATAAAAAAGGAAATCTGCAAATTAAAAACTAGGAGTGCGACAGTGATTTAAACCTGTACATTTTACATTACATTTAATGTGGAAGAGGAAAATGCAGCTAATTACTGATGCTCAAGCAGTAAACACAAGCTAAAGTCTTACTGCCATGTTATGTTTTTGTCATGGATTCTGTCAATCTGGCAGTGACAAGAGAATGGACACAGAAGAACATGCTAGCATATGGCCACTTCCATTAGCAGTTTAAGTAATAAGCTGGACAATAAGCAATAGGACTTTCCAGCAGAACCTCGTGTTTATAATCAAGTAATAAGCTGTAGCATGAGCAAGGGCCTTAAATGAACACATTAAAAAAGCCCTACTCCTTCAACCCAAGTCTGTTTTAGGTAATTATAGCAGCAAAACTGGTGAGGTAGCTAAAAAAAAGTAACAACTTGAAGCACCGTGGATGCAAAAAAAAGGTATCTGCTAGTTCTGGTACTGACTGAAAACCTCTGCTCTGTCACATTGCAAAAAGCTTTAGGATACAAACCAACCAACACTCAGAGCTACACCTATGACTGCTCACATCCAACCAGTAGCCAAGTTTTGAACTGTTCCAAAATCCTACAGAAATTCCACTCCACAATCAATCAGCCTTTAAAAAAAAAAAAAAAGGTGTGGCACTTCACACAGTTTTTGAAGGATACAAAATCTCTCAGCTGTCCAAAGATCTCATCCACTTTGCCAATCTGTTCCTTATTATCCAAGTACACTGGGGCATTGAAATAAGGCACTTTATTCTCTTCTGTTTTACATTTGCAGACAATGTCATCTTCACACGGATGCATGAACTCTCCCAATACTGAAATAAAGAATTAAAAAAGCTAAATATATCTAGAGCAGTCATTCTAAATTATAAAAAAATAATAATAGTAATAATCTCATCATATAAACTTACAAACTACCCTTTCTGGAGGCCCCTGGTCATATCCGCCTCTGTTGAAGCCACCACGTCCACCTCCCCGTCCAAAGCCACCTCGTCCTCCACGATTAAAGCCACCTCTGTCACCACCGCCACCACCTCCTCCACGACTGAAGCCTCCTCCACCTCCTCGTCCACGAAAAGACATTCTCTACCACCTCCTCCTAAACTGTGGGCAAAAATTAGATGTTTAAGTAAAAATGTTTCACATTTGATTTGGTGTATAAATTAAGGTCTACTGACAGGCACATTTGTTAATTTAATTCTTAGCAGTTGCAGTCTCCCTCAGGCAGAAGAAGGCAATTCAGGCTCTCTACTCTGCTCTCACAAGGCCCTACCTGGAATACTGTGTCCAGTTCTGGTACCCTCAGCACAAGAAGGACATGGACCTGTTGGAGAGGGTTCCCAGAATGGCTATGAGGATCATTAGAGGGACAGAGAACCTCTCAATAAAGGCAGGCTGAGAGAGCTGGGGTTGTTAAGTCTCTGGAGGGAAATTATAGCAGCCTTCCATACCTGAAGAGGCCTTATAGGAAAGATAAGGAGGGACTCTTATCAGGGTGGAGAGACACTGGAACAGGTTGCTCACAGAAGTTGTGGATGCCCCCTCTCTGGAGGTGTTTAAGGCCAGCCCGGTTAAACCTCTGAGCAACCTGGTCTAGTGGGAGGTGTCCCTGCCTATGGCAGGGGAATTTGGAACTAGATGATCTTTAAGGTCCCTTCCAACCAAAACCATTCTATGATTCTATGAACGCAGTGATGAAGGCTAATGATTTTAAACTGAAAAAGAGTAAATTTAGATTAGTTATTACGAACTAATTCTTTACTCAAGGGGGTGGTGAGACACTGGATAAGGTTGCCCAGCGAGGTGGATGCCCCCTCTCTGGAGGTGTTTAAGGCCAGGCTGGACAAGGCACTGAGCAACCTGGTCTAGTGGGAGGTGTCCCTGCCTATGGCAGGGGAATTTGGAACTAGATGATCTTGAAGGTCCCTTCCAATCCAAACCAGCCTATGATTCTATGAATGCAGTAATAAAGGGTAATGATTTCAAGCTGCAAATAACAGTGCAAATTTAGATTATCTATTAGGAACTAATACTTTACTCAAGGAGGTGGTGAGACACCGAAACAAACTGCCCAGGGAAGCTGTGGATATCTCATCCCTGGAAGTGTTCAAGGCCAGGCCGGATGGAGCTCTGAGCAACCTGGTCTAGACAGAGGTGTCCCTGCAAATGGCAGGATGGTTGCAACCCCACAGTATTTAATGGCCCCTCCAACTCTTAATTGTTCAATGAAATGATTCCACGAAAATAACGTTGATAAAACATCAAGTTTATACTTAAGGTGCCACCCCCTGCAACGCCTTCCCTGAAGAAGCGACCCCACGTTTTCCACTCACCCCTATGAGTCTGAAAGCAACACCAGCCCCATGCAGCCGCCTCTAAGGAGCGGCACGAAGCGAGACGACACTCGCCGTATAACCGTGGCGCCTTCCCCAGGTACCGCACAGGGCCCAGCAGAGCCGCCCGCAGCCCGGCCACGGGGACCCCCGCCGAGACGGCCCCTCTCCGGCTCTGAGGGACAGGGACCGGCACCGGCCGCTAATGGCGGCGTCTTCTCCCCGCGCGCTCCCCTCGCACACGCGTCTCGAGCCAGACCTCCACGTGCACGCCTTCCCCGCCGCCTCCGCCGCGAGCCGGCCTCCGACCGCCGGAAATGAAGCTGGCCCGGCGCAAAACGGTCGTAAAGCGGTCCTGCCACACTGTGAAGCAGAGGAGAGGCGTGTCCCAGGGAGGAGGGGACGAAAAGAGGAAGGGAGGATGGAGGAAAGAGGAAGGGAGAAGGGAGGAGAGAAGAAGGGAGGAGGGAGTAGAAGGGGATGAGGGGAGGAGCGGAAGAGGGAGGTTTGGATAGGGAGTAGAAGGGGATGAGGGGAGGAGCGGAAGAGGGAGGAAGGGGGAAGGAGGAGGAAGAAGAAGGGGAGAGAGGGGAGGAGAGAGGACTAGGAGGGAGGGGAAAGGAGGAGG
>VZTY01015799.1:157234-178407 GCA_013400935.1 Turnix velox
AAGGGAGGGATGATGAAAAGGGGGAGGAAGGAAGAGAAGAAGGGAGGAAGAAAGAAAGAGAGGAAGAAAGGAGGAAGGGAGGGAGAGAGGAAGGGAGGAAGGCAGGCTGGTTAGTTCTGCTTGCTCTAATTAAAGTTTTGCTGGAAAACACACATGTAGAAGAGTGCTTTGATTTGCCAAATACTTGCAAATGCACTGTACAAATGGTGTGATGCGAGCTTGTAATCTACCTGAGCATATAATAGAATCATAGAATAGTTTGGATTGGAAGGGACCTTAAACATCATCTAGTTCCAACCCCCCTGCCATAGGCAGGGACGGGTTGCTCAGTGCCTTGTCCAGCCTGGCCTTAAACACCTCCCGGGAGGGGGCATCCACAACCTCTCTGGGCAACCTGCTCCAGTGTTTCACCACCCTTACCATAAAGATTTTCTTCCTTATATCTAGCCTGAATCTCCCCTCTTCCTATTTACATCTGTTATTCCCAGTCCTTCCATCACATATCCTATTAAAAATTGCTACCCCAGATGTTTCTCTCCCTATCTCTGAAGATAGAGAATCATAGAACGAGAAGGGTTGGAAGGGAGCTATCAAACACCAACCTGGCTCTGACAAAGCCACTATAAAGCCTTTCCCTCAGGGCAGTGTCCACCCACCCTAGATAGTTCTGGGGTGGCGACTCCACTGCTTCTCTTTTCTACTGTTTGACAACTCTTATCACTGCAGAGGTTTTTCCAAACATCCTGTCTAAATCCCCTCTGTTGCAGTTTGAAGCTGTTTCCTCTTACCCTATTTCTGCTTACTTGAGAGGAGACAAAACCCCACCTACTTCAGGTAAGTGTAAAGAGCAGTAGGGTCTTCCCTCAGCCTCCTCCAGATTAAACAACCTCAGTTCCCTCTAACACTCCTCATAAGGCTCATGTTCTCTCTCTTTTATAAAAACACATTTATATTTTGCAATCATCTGGCAAAGATGAATGTTTGCAACCAGGGGAACCAACATGATGATTGGATCAGTCTCCCCTGACTGCATATTATTATTAAGCACTTCCTTCTAATAATTTCCTTTGAGGGCTTTACTTTTGCCACCTTGTCTTCCACTTAGAGCAAAACCAGATAAATGGAGGCGAGATCCTTTTGGAGAGATCAGTTTTATCTGTTAATAATTGAGGCTCCTAGACTTCATTTGTAAACACACTTAAAAATATTTTACTGAGGGTTAAAAATTAAACCCAAATCTAACAACTAATACTCAAAGAATCCCGGCCAGAGCAATTTGTCTACAAACAGACATCAAATTTCATCATGCAAGTTGCTCCACTTTGCCTGATTTTCTTGTCTCTCTTTTGTTTTTGTGGATCAAAGGTAAGAATTTCTTTTATTGTAATAGGAGGGGTTTTTTTTTAAATCTAAAAATCAGCTTCTTGTTACAAATCAAAACCACTTGATTTTTTTCAAGTTTCATTTCACAGTATTTGTGTTTCATAGATTTGTTTTAGCCCAGCTTGATTGTTTGAAGCTTGCTATTTTTCTTTCATGGGTTGGTTTCTATCTGGGATTTGTGCCAACAGGTTTCTCGGGAAGAGTTTAATTGTGATCCTGTCCTAAACTCAATTTATAAGCATGGTTGATCACAGAAAAGTGCTGCAATTTCCCCTGACCCTTTTTTTTGATAAATAACATTACAATCTTCTACTGTGGCAAGATGGTATATGGTATCACCTAAGAGGACTGCTGCACTATTTCTTCTGGTATCCCACAGAGCCCACCTGGAGTGTCTGGAGTTTTTTAGAGGAACCCTTAGATAAAATCAGCACCTTTTGTTCCTATTCAGGAAAAACATCTAGTGCAATATGGGAGTTATGCCAAACCGGATCTGGCTCGCAGTTTGGATACTACTGACCTGAGAAAACCAGGAAGAATTTGGTAAAATTATACAACTGTTAAAGGGGAGGCTGTTTGATTAATTTTCTGTCCCAGCTACACCCCTGCTGACTTTACTACAGCCAGGGTTTCTCCATGAGAACTTTAAACCTCAGCTCTGTTGATTCAGCTGGCACAGTCAAAGCTGATAAATCACATCTGAGGACTAACCTTTCCCATTTTTACATGAAGTTTTCATATTTCAACATGCTTCCTACCCTTCAAAGTCACCAAGGGGCTGCAGAAACACAGGTGCAGAGTCACACACTGAGAGGCAGTGGGATGGAGGGTGAGAATCTGTACTTGCAGTCCAGTGATGACCAGCAACCATGTTGCAAATCCACTGCTTGAAAGAAACAGGAAAAGAGCTGATAAGGAAGGGCACTTAATCTTCAAATTTATTTAAGATACTTGTCACTTCAGCAATCATAAAGTCAAACAAATCATAACAACTATAGATATTTTTCTTTGCTTCCAAAGTGTTCATAAATATTTACAAGTGATATTTCAACCCAAACCCAACCAAGCCAATGAAAAAGTCTCAGAAAAATACAAGCTGCTATTGTTAAAACTTTTCTCATGATTTGATTCCCTTGCAGTCCCATTGTCATGGTGTGCTACAGATCACCAACTTAAAATATAATCTGCTAAGCACTACAGCTGATGTTTGAAAAAGTAAAGGGTTTATGGTTTGTCAGAAAGCAGCAGTAAAAGAGAAGATCACACCAGGTGAATGATCCAATAAGGAAAAGAAACCTCTAAAAAGTGAGACTGAGAAGGATGAGCCAGCCGAAGACAGAGTAATAAACATTACAAATGATGTTTAGCACTTTTGATGAGGTCAGGAAAAGGGACCTGCTTAACTCTTGGTGCAGTTCCTAGTCTTACTCTTATTTTCTGTAATTTATGCTTTGCAGCATGTACCATCTAATGCTGAAGAAAACCAGTTTCACCAGGTGGAGCCTGGCCAGCCAGCTGAGGAAGACACATACCTCATAGAAGAATGTTTAAGCAACCAACACACACACAAGTCCTGTGCAAAAGTTTTTTGTAACCCCTGGGAACGATGTGTGGACGGGAAATGCCTTTGTAAACTTCCCTACCAGTGCCCAAAGAATGGCTCTTCGGTTTGTTCTACCAATGGAAGGCACTTACCTACTTACTGCCACCTAAAGACCTATGAGTGTCAACGACCAGAAGCAAAGTTCCTGCACAAGGGAAAATGCAAGTCTAAAGGTATTTACACCTCCTTTTCCAAAAAGTATTATCACTTGTGGACAAGCAGATACTATTAGTCAGAGCTCTGTTGAGAGTCTGTTGGTTTCCTTGCACTAGTAAGAATGTGGAACAGAAAATGAGAAGACAATGGAAATGGGTTGTGTCTGTTGATTTTCATAAAAATAAAGTGGTAAATAGGAAAAAAGAGAAAAATATTCAGGAAAGAACTCAACATTTTCCAAGCAGGGTGTTGACTAAAGTGGGTGGCACAGCAGGAGAGGACCCATTGAGAACATTAGGAAGAGAAGATATCTTTTGGAGCATGACAGACTGTCCAAGGAATGCAGTCAGACTGCTGAGGTGTGTGTAGGAGTGCATGGAGAGAAAGTAAGCCAGGTTGACCTCAATCATCTTCACCCTGTGGATTTCCATCAAAACAGACAACTTTTGCCTTGTAAACCAGTGATGGTTTGTGCACTGCCAAGCAGCTGCTTTTTCTCACCAGCTTTTTAGGCTGCACCAAGCTTTTTTGTCAGCTCAGCTTCTGCCTGAGTGTAAGGAGAAATGGCTCCTGACAACAAGGCAAGCAGCCTCTCTTCACAGTATCAGTTGCTGCTTCTACCTGTTCTCCAGCTCCACTTCCCAAGCCAGGCTGAGGGGTCTCCTGCCCCGTGCCAGTGCTTTCCTTTCCCCACCAAAGTGGCAGCTCAGCCTGTTGCCCTCAATGTGGACAAATTCAGTTCTGCCTATCCTAATGAAAAGGATCACAAAGCCCCACGTGCTCTTGGTGCACTCCAGATTAAGTTGAGGACTGAATCTCCACCATAAACAGTGCAAGTTTTGCTACACAGGTAGAGGAAGCAGGATCTCACCATCTCACTTGAACTGGTTGTTTCTCCGAAGTCCTCTAACAAAAATCATTCTACTAAAGTATACTTTGGCAGACCTCCAGGTACACTTACAGGGCAGGAATTACCCTGAAACTGGTTCAATTTGAAAAGGTGGCAGGCTCAAAGCCACAAATCCTCAAAAAAAATCAGGAACAATAATACATGAAGCTTATGATTCCCATTTTACATTTCTTTCCACCTAAATTTTTGCTGTCAATACCAAATTAGTCCTGATTTTCTTCTTTTCTGTCTTTTCTCTTGGCATATGTAGATAACATGATTTTATTTGGAGAACTTCTTGTTTTTTAGCAACATTTTCAGTCTCTCTGGGTCAAGGAGATTTGAGTTTGCTTCAAGTAAAACCCGTGGATCAAAAGACTGACTTTTTTGTATGTGCTAGTGAATGGACTATGAACGAAGCAAACGTGGCTTGCAGGCACCTGGGCTTTGAATCGTAAGTTTTTGGAATTTATCTCTGAATAACTGCAAAAGGATCTGAAAAAGTATCAGTGCTTGCATTAGTCCCAGTCACAGTGTGAGAACAGTTAAGACAGAAAATTCATGAGCTATGTATTTGCTAAGATGTCCTGCTAAAGCTTTTTAAATTAACACCTGAAAGTAAAAGTTTAAACATAGATTTCTGTGTTCTAGTACAGGTTACAACTATAAAGGACACAGTAATCTCCATTTTTAGAATAACCTAAAGCCCAATGCAGAGGTTTTCTCTCAGGTCTATGTAAGGGAAAGTGCACAGGTGGACCAACCCCAAGCAGCTCTGAGCAATAACCTGCAGGCAGAGAAAAGTTTCTTGTGCTTGCTGACAACAGGACACTGCACCTGGTGCCACTTGCACCAAGCAGACTAACAAGAACCAGAATACATTTCTTCACCCCTTTTTCCTGCTGCCATCACTCGCTTTGCTGCCCAGGAACAGCTGAAGCCACACAGAGCTTGCTTATCTCCTGTAACCACACTGATGACCCGAGTTGGGTGTTCAGGTCCTCATAAAGAGTCAAATCTTTATCTTGTACATAACTATGTTACACGTATACAACTAAGTTGTGTAGGGCTTCCTCCCCAACCCTGCTCGAAGACCAACAAAGCTATTGCAGTGCCCTAAATTGTGCCCTCTAGGTGAGAAGCAAATATTTCCTGGTCCTGATTGGTAGCTCTTTAGATAGAAGGGTTTGTCCAGGGACAGAGCATTCGGCCCTGGCATCCCATTGTTAAGCCTCTCCTAGTTACTTATTTAGTCTATCCATATGTCTTTAAGGTAGGGGAAGCACAGAGTGTCAGGAGGATACTGCTCAGGTAAAACCAAGGGAGATAAAATTTGTTAATCCCAGTCTTGCAGTGGCCTGAGATTTCTCAAAATGCATTGGGTTTTGATGACATCAAGGATAGTTAACCCCATGTAGGGTTAATTATGGCTCACCCATGTCCACACAAGAGTGGATCTGAGCTTACAAGTTTTGCTACACAAGGACACTTTTCTGTCCATCATGGTACAGAGTGACTGTCATACACTTTTAGGGACAGTATTATTTTGGTTTACATTTTCTACCAGAATAAAAACCACCTTTTTACCTTAGATGATTCCATGGGAATTCTGCTCTTTTCCTTAGCTATGACCATAATTCCTTAATAGAGAGGAACAGAAATTCCAAACAGTAAAAGCAGTGGAGAATCCATTGTAAAATTATGTAATCTGTTAATTATAATTTGTATTCTCACAGAGGTGCTGAATATCAGAAAGCCAATTCCAGGATCACAGAACCTGCCTTAAATTTGTTGCACTGTCTGCAAATAACTTGCAGGGGGCTAGAGACCAGTCTTGCTGAATGTCACATAGAGATGAAAACAAGAGATTGTGATGAGGGACTTATTAGCCTCCAGTGCCATGAAAATCTCAGAGGTTAGTAGGTCTTTTTAGTTTTATATTTATTTGGGGTTCTTACATTGCAAGTTTGTTTTAAATAATTAGGACCTAGTTTGCTGAATTCTTGGCCACAGCACAGAAACCTTTTGAATCTTTTTAATAATCCTTTTGCAAACTTTAAGACAACTTGAAGTCAAGACAATCTTGAGCTAATGAGTCTGGAAAATACCAGTTGCTCACACAGTATGTTTACAGACGTTTCCCCAAAACAGATATATTTCATACAAGGTTATGTTTGTTCTCCCCATCCCTTCCTAGGGCACCAATAGTCCTCAAGTCTTGTCTCTTCCAGGTTAAGTGGTGAGAAGACAGGTGACAACCTCCTACTCACCACTTTGTCTATGAAGGAGATCAATTAGGACACTAGCATTGCTGTAGCCACTCAAGCCTGGCAAAAGCAGAGCTGCTCATGTGTTCTGAGGATGTTCAAGACTCCTCAGTTTCTCCCTGATACAAGAGGAATCAAGTCCTTTTTTTAGACTTCTAACAGTTTTCTGTTCTCTGTAGTGGCCTTTCTGTGGCACTGATAAGCATCAGCCTGAGAAGTTGTTGAGAATCTTCTCAGCTTTTTCTTATGCCACAAATGTAGGAATTCACAGACTCTTGGTGACTTCCTTCTAGAGAGGGAACATCCATCATCTTAATCACTTCTGGTTTAGTCCTTGTCTAAAACAAATGAAGTTCCCTTTTGCCAGACTACTGCAAATTAAACCCTGGCATTGTTTAAGGCCAGGCTGGACAAGGCACTGAGCAACCTGATCTGGTGGGAGGTGTCCCTGCCTATGGCAGGTGATCTTGAAGGTCCCTTCCAACCCAAACTTTTCTATGATTCTAAATTGGAGGAGGAAAGTAAGTGGCCACTTTGAAAGGATGGTAAGATGGTGATTTAAACAATAGAAAAGATTCCTATTTACAATACTGGGCCCTACTATTGACTGCTGAAAGAATAACACGTGCAAGCAGGATATTTCTGTGGACAATTGTGAACCTACACATATTTCCACACTAACTTGATTTCCATCATGCTGCACAGCTTGTTCAGATGGAGAGTTTACCTGTGTCAACAAGAAGTGCATTCCCCTGAATAAAGCCTGTGATGGTGTCAATGACTGCGGAGACCTCAGTGATGAACTGTGCTGTAGAGGTAAGAATTTTCTTTCTAAGCTGTTTCAAAACAATTTCAGTGAAAAAAAATCCCAAAACACTCCCAAAGAATTTTTATAGGCATGTAACAGCTAAAGTCTCTTTTCTCAGTGCAAAAAAGTGGGAGCTGGGGGTTGCAACGAGATGATTTTAAGGTCCCTTCCAATCCAAACCATTCTATGAAAAAATAAGACATAATGTATATTTTTTGAAGCAGATGAGTGATCTCTGAGAATCTGTTTTTTCTCAGAGGATGACAAAATACAACATGATTATTTAGGAGATAGTTAAACACTGATACAAAATAAAAAATGAGCTATGTTAGTATTAAAAAATGTAATTTTAGTTGAGATAAATCAATAGTAATTAAATGCACTGTTTTTCCAAGGAATTATCTTCAAACCTAAATTAATATCTCTCTTAAATTCAGAAGAAAATGTGGTTTCATATATTTAGAAGACATCTATTCACATTCCACTTGAGCACAATAGTGGTGTTTCAACTATAAGGGCTGAAAACAATTCTCCCTGGAATCCTACAAGTACTTCAACTGAGTTCAGCAACCTTTGAGTCATATTGAAATATCTGGTTACTTTTACAGAACTATCTTATTTTGTATAAAAGATAAATATCCTTAAATAGTAGAGTGACATAAGATTATAAAGTAGCTCAAAACCCTCTGCCTTCAAGCACCGCTTTGCTTCTGGTAACATAAAAAGTGATCAAAGAAACAAAAAGGAAAGGTTCTTAGGTTTATAGTAATGTTTCATATAGTCAAGAATTTTATAAGAAATGAGTTATTCAGCCCTAAAAATTCAAAACAGAACTTCCAGCATTTAGGTATTAAACCAAAAGCCAGATTCAACTCTAATTCTAGGGAGGAAATCTGACCCAAACATAGAATCATAGAATGGTTTGGGTTGGAAAGGACCTTAAACATCATCTAGTTCCAACCCCCCTGCCATGGCAGGGACATCTCCCACTAGACCAGGTTGCTCAATGCCTCATCCAGCCTGGCCTTAAATACTTCCAGGGAGGGGGCATCCACAACTTCTCTGGACAACCTGTTCCAGTGACTCAACACCCTCACAGCAAAGAATTGCTTTCTTACATCCAGCCTAATTCTTCCCTCTTCCAATTGGAGATGATCAGTAAGACAGGTGAAA
Organism: Turnix velox; assembly: GCA_013400935.1. Lineage (NCBI taxonomy): Eukaryota > Metazoa > Chordata > Aves > Charadriiformes > Turnicidae > Turnix > Turnix velox. The sequence goes on from VZTY01015799.1 coordinate 165,514, forward strand.
CAGGATGTCACTTAGCTGAGGCTGAGGGTAGGCATGTGCCGTGGATGAAAGTGGTAAAGAGTGACACCAATTATGGTACTGAACTGGTAACAGAGTCTTAAAACTTCAAGACTGTGAAATGAGGAGAGCCAATAATTCATTTTGGTTTTATACTTAAGAAACCTGCTTTTGTGATCTATTTATGACCAGCCAGCTCCCCCATAACCTGGATAAAATATTGTGTTAATATTTTAAAATGCTCTCTATGTGAGGTTGCTGAATCATATGATCCTGTGATTTTCCATTTCTAATTCTCCTCTGTTACAGATTGCAGAGGCAACAGTTTCCACTGTCGCTCAGGCATCTGCATTCCAAGCAAGAATGTCTGTAACCAAGAAGTTGACTGCCTTACAGGAGAGGATGAAGCTAAACTTCTGTGTGCAGGTTTCCTTCTGAAATATGTTTTTGTCTCCTTTTGTTCTAACAAGAGACTGCACAATGCATATTATTCAAATATTTAACAGATAATCATAACCAAAATAGTTGTATATAGTAGGAAGAAAAGCTTATGTTCATTTTCTTCCCTTTCCTTCTAGAAAAGAATAGCAAGAAAACTAAAGGGAAGAAGAAACAGACAACGTTTCAGGAGGCTTAAGGCAAATTATGCCTTAATCTATCAAATTAGTATCTAGATCAAACTGCTATCTCCTGTTTGTAAACAAAAAATAGACAGGGCAGGCAGGACTATTTTCCTCACAGATGAGGTATATTCAACTTGTTTGTCAGGATAGTAATTCCTCCGTGCTGTTCCCCTTGTTGACAAGAAGATTTTGTTCTGTTTTGAAATTAGAATGTTTTTCCTTGTTCTGATAACAGATAAAAGTCTAAAGCCACAAAGTAAACACTATTGGTAAATGGCCATTTGTAAGGGGAAACTGAACTCCAAATGTAAACATTACTGTCAGTAACATGAGAACAGACTCAATCCTTAACCTCCATTTAGGAACTAAATTCTATGGGTATTGTGTTTAAATAAAAGCTGACAAACCAGATCTGGGAAGTATTTCATTAACTTCTCATGCTGAATACGCTCCCTTATTCCATTAAAAGAGATACACAGTATTCAAAGCTAAATTGGAAAAAAAAAACCCAAAAAACCTCTTGTTACCTAATACTCCTTTGGGCTTTAGAAAACTCCACGAGGTTAAGGGGGCAGGAAGAGGAACTTCTGGTTTTTCCTTGTGGGGACCCCAACTAATGAGATCAAAAACCTAAAAAAAAAACGATGCCATTTCTTAGAGTTTCTTTGCAGAAGGGCTTACCAGGGTGTGAAAAGCAGAGTAGATGTCAAGTAGTTACAAATGGATGTAGGTCATTTGTAGGCTAAAGCTGCCAAAGAGTGTCTAGAAGGGAAGGAAACAGCAGGAACCAAGCTGAGAGAATATTGTTGTCTATGAAATATCATAGATGGTGTGCATTTAAAATCTCTACTGCAATTTTGGCACACAAACATATATTCAACTAAGAGAACAGATTTACACATTTGCCAATAGTTTTAATATTCTACTGTTATTCAGCCACAGGTAAAGACAAAGTTGCTGAAAATGACAGTATGGATGAAGGTAAGTCTATTAACTCTCCAATTCTAGTATATCCTCTAATGAGTGGCCTTCTGGCTATCAACCAGCTGGCCAGACCCAGAACTCTAAGTTATTTGGACTTTGTGATTTAGTAACACACACTCTGGGGTTTACTGTTTGTCTTGCTTTCCAGTAATTACAAGAATGCCATAATAATAACAATAATAATCCTGGATGAGAACTCAATACTGCATGTTTTGGCAACTGGTGGAGGTAAACTCTCAGCAAATCTAGGTGAATTTCTTTCAAAATTATTCGCCTGAATGCAAGCAGCAGGGGGAAATTAGGATAATTAATGCAATGATAAGGCACAAGCCATTTTCAAAGCAAAACCAGATGCCAGGATTTTCAGTCCTTGCTTTTCTACTGGCATGTTGAAAACACATGACTTTTCAAGGTAAAGATAAACCTGTCTCCAAACAGAGAGAATGGATACCTGAATTCTGAGACTCATTTTTTCCTTTTTGTTAAAGAAAGAAAAATTATAAAGACACTTCTTCCCCAAGTGCACTGCGGTCTTAGAAACCACACATTAACTCGACGGAAAAGAATTATAGGTGGACAGAATGCAACAAAGGTAAAAAAAAACCCCACCTTATCAGATATAACTTCATGGAATCATAGAATGGTTTGGGTTGGAAGGGACCTTAAAGATCATCTAGTTCCAACCCCCCTGCCATAGGCAGGGACACCATGCAGCATCAATTTCAGTGAGTGGTTAAGATGGACTCTTGGAGAAGAGAAGGCTTTAAGGGGGAACCTCATAGTGGCTTCTCAGTGCCTAAAGGGAGCCTACAGAAAGGCAGGGGTAGGACTTTTTAATAGGATATGTGTTGGAAGGACTAGGAATAATGGATGTAAATTAGAAGAGGGGAGATTCAGGCTGGATATAAGAAGGAAATTCATTACTGTGAGGGTGGTGAGACATTGGAACAGGCTGCCCAGAGCGACAGTGAGTGTCCCCTCTCTGGAGGTGTTTAAGGCCAGGATGAGGCATTGAGCAACCTGGTCAAGTGGGAGGTGTCCCTGCCTATGGCAGGGGGGGTGGAACTAGATGATGTTTAAGGTCCTTTCCAACCCAAACCATTCTATGATTCTATCATGCAAATAACAAAACTAGACACAACACTAATTTCCTATTTTGCAGCTGTCATATCATTGCACTGAACAAGCTTGTAAAGTAAAATATGGACTTGGAAAATTAAGAATTACTATACAAGTATGCATTGAAAATGATCCAGCACAATACTTAATATAAAGCTAGAAATAACAATTGTGACCAAACAGAATTGAAATTTGCACCTTTGAAACAGAATATGGTCAAAAATGCTATACTTGATGATACCAGATCAGATACTGCATCTGTTTCTCTGGTTGGAGGGAAGGAAGCACCATGCAAAATCACAGAATCATAGAATGTCAGGGATTAGAAGGGCCCTCAAGAGGTTATAGAGTCCAATTCCCCTGCTGGAACAAGAACACCTCGATCAGGTCACACAGGATGGGGTTTGAATGTCTATAGAGAAGGAGACCCCACAACCTCTCTGGGCAAGTGGGATGATTGAAAAAAATGTCTTCATTTATAGATTATATATCCTTTATAGCAGATGGAGAACAATTCACCATTTCCAGAGAGCAGATTTTTTAAAGGCAAGGACATGAGACAACGTCAAGAAGTGCATTTCCCTTTCTGCACTAAAAATAGTACAATTATAATGATTTCATATTTGTGTGTTTGTTGTTTGAACAGGGTGAATTCCCTTGGCAAGTGGCAATTAAAGAAACTACCAATGAAGGTACAACAGTGTACTGTGGAGGGGTTTATATTGGTGGCTGCTGGGTTCTGACTGCTGCACACTGTGTCAGGTAAAAGCAACAAGCTGGGAAATTATTTTCTTCTTGCAAGGCAAGAAGATCAATTGGGATGTTAGCGCCCTTCTTAGAAAAATGTTTGCTAATTGCTGCTTGCTTATTGAATAGAATCATTTCAAATCCACACCAATAATGGGGAAGACTCAAAGAAATCAGCAGGTTTCCTTTTTCCCCTGTGTTTACCTTGGGGAAATCCAGGATCTGCTACCCAAGAACATCCCCAGAGCCATATATTAAACCAAGAGCAGACAGGGAAGATTTGCCAGTCTTGGCATCCCATCCATATCTGCTCACTCTCTTTCACTTAAAACCAGAGAATCATAGAATCATAGAATAGTTTGGGTTGGAAGGGACCTTAAAGATCATCTAGTTCCAACCCCACTGCCATAGGCTGGGACACCTCCTACTAGATCAGGTTGCTCCATGCCTTGTCCAGCCTGGCCTTAAACACCTCCAGAGGGGGAGCACCCACAACCTCTCTGTTCTTACCGGTGTCTCACCATCTTCACAGTACAGAAATTCTTTCTCATATCTAGCTTGAATCTCCCCTCTTCCAGCTTGCGTCCATTATTCCTAGTCCTGCCATCACCTACCCTATTAAAAAGTCCCCTGCCTTTCTGTAGGCCCCCTTCAGGTACTGAAAAGCTACTATGAGGTCCCTCTTGAGTCTTCTCAGCAGGCTGTTATTTCACTGTGTTTTTCCAGGGCAAATCGTGTTCACCAATACCGTGTCTGGGTGGCGATGTTGGATTCCATCCGGTATAACTCAGAGGTAGATACTTTCAGACTAAACAAACTGATAATTCACGAGAAGTATAACGCATCCACTTACGAAAACGACATTGCTCTGCTGGAGCTGAGAAGTTCTGGGAAAGGAGAATGCTCCCCGAAATACACCACACCTGCCTGTGTCCCCTGGTCAGAGTACATGTTCAACACTGGAGACACATGCAAGGTTTCCGGATGGGGACTAGAGGAAGGTATTTGCTTTAGTGCTTGCTACCCTGTAAGAATATACAATTATTATAGAATTATAGACTTTATAGGTTGGAAACCCAACCGTCAAACCAGCTCTGACAAAAGCTATCACTAGACCATATCACTAATCACTACATAGAATCATAGAGGGGTTTGGGTTGGAAGGGACCTTAAAGATCATCGGTTCCAACCCTGCTGCCATGGGTAGGGACACCTCCCACTAGATCAGGTTGCTCAGTGCCTCATCCAACCTGGCATTAAACACCTCCAGAGAGGGGGCATCCACAACCTCTCTAGGCAACCTGTTCCAGTGTCTCACCACCCTCATTGTAAAGAATTTCTTTCTTATGTCCAGCCTAAATCTCCCCTCTTCCAATTTACATCTGTTACTCATAGTCCTTCCATCACATAACCTATTGAACAGTCCTACCCCTGCCTTTCTGTAGTCCCCCTTTAGGTATTGATTTACCCTTTAGGTAAATACCTCCAGGGATGATACATACAAATACACTATTTATATCACTCATTTTCTAATTATAGTGAATTTTGATTTTGAAAAGGCTGAAGAGCAGCCATGGACAAAGCACTTAGAAGTGGCTGAGCACAGAACACACAGGCTGTGGATCAGCATTTGGCTGTCACTGTTAGCTCTCTCTTTGCTCTTAGATCTAGATCCTTTGATCTAGAGCACATGGTTGAAAACTACCCCAATAATAAGAAAGGGGTGGTCAGTAGCTCACAGTGGCCCCCAGTCACACATCTTGCCTCAGCTGTGTTTGAGTTTAGCTCAGAAAAGGTTGCATGGAGACAGATAAGCTAAATGTAATGATGCTTTCAAAGATTTCGGAAGCATTTGTTTAGTGTCACAGGGATTACAGCCTTGAAAATACCACACACTGGTTGTAAGGCTTCTCCTGTCCATGCTCAGCAAAGCAAAGATGGGAATTACTAGCAAACAGACAGAGGAAAAACCAGAATGTCCCTCAACTGTGAGTATGTAGTTTAGCAGTATCCTGAATATCTGGTCTGTTCATCCCAAAAAAGACAGAGTAAAACAGGAAAAAGGTAAGGAGGATTATCAGAGCCACATCCCCATTGTATCAAGAAAACCATAGAGCAGTTCCTACACATTTGAAAGTATCTACATGGAAAACAGAAAAAAGAACAAGAGATGATAAGGACAAGGAAAGGGTGAAAATGTCACCAAATGAAAGTCCTGTAATTATCAATGAACTTCAACCACTCTGCTTTTATTTTTAAATATATGTTCAATGTACTGCAATTCATATGGGTAAGTGTTAGCAGCAGTTTCAGACATCTGCTTCATAATATTGAAGATTGTAATCTGTAGATAAGCAAACCTGTATCTTTAAATTTATGGTGTTTAAACTGACTGATATGTTATTACCATTTTCAATTTAGAAAAGTTTCTTTCTTTTCTTTTTCAGGATTTGCCAAACCAAATTTCCTCAAGTGGGGCAATGTAAATTTATTTCAGAATTGTTCTGAATTGTATCCAGGACGATTTTTCAAACAAATGGCATGTGCAGGTAAGCATCAATTTTCTTATTAAAATTCCTTTACCATCAAGCTCGCTATTTATAAGGTCAGACAGACTGGCTGGGAATCTTCTAGATTTGGGAAAGACAACAAAACCATTGCCTCAGTATCATCATTAGCACTATAGTCTGGATGCACCCACCATTATACAGCCATTTAACCTGATGAGTTCAGGTGACATCATTCCATGTTTCTCACATTATGTGGGCAAATTTTGGCATGCAATTTCAGTTATGTTTTCTAAACACACAAAGACTTCAAAGCACTGAACTCCCCACCTTAGCTCCACTTGATTCCGATTCAGCAACATTCTTAAGCAAATGCCTGTCTTAGAGTGCATATACTAGAACTTAACTATCCATCTGCTTAGACACTCCCTACTACCACACTGCCTCCCTGGAAAAATAAAATTAACTTTTCAAACTAAGATTAGTCTGTCCAGAAAACTGACTGTCACTCCCAGTACTAAAATAAGGATTTTGATTGTCCATTTTTTGCTATTCAAGCAATGAAAGGTATTGCCAAACACAGGACTGAAAGAGCAATGAGTATTCAAGTTACTGAGCGGATAGTTTCAGCTGCTCTTTAAATCGAGAAGGAAATATTTAAACAAAATGCTTTATGAGAAAACAAAAAAACAGATGCAAAATCCAAACAATTTCTCTGATAAATCGAGCCTGACATCTATAAGAGACTGGGTTTATCTGTTGGGCAATTAAGTAACTTATCTCCTGATCTTCAACAAATTACAAATGGTCACACTTTACCAGAAGCAAACAAAGACATGGGATAACATCAGAAATAGGGGATCTGGGATTTAGCTTCCCCTCCCTGATGCACACACAAATTTTGGAATTAGGGGCTAGCATTCATGGGAGTTAGTTATACAAGCAAATATTAATCAAACTGAGTAAAGGCAATAAAATCTTGGTTTATAGGATGAGCAATTCACAAAACTCTCAGTAAAGAGATCCAAGAAAGAGGTTTTATTTTTAAAAACCCAGAGACACCTAATTAATATGGTTTCCTTCATACTAGGTCAACTAAGCAAGTAGAAAAGTGTAATAAGGGAGTCAGAAATTAGTAAACTTAGTTACTGAGTATTTAGTGAGTAGCATAAATCATTCACTAGCTCTGTAGCAGTGTTTCTGTTTATATCACATCTATCACTTAGAATTTACTCTTTCACCAGCACTGTATTTGCTGAATTTCAAACAAGCAGTTCCATGAGCACTGAAACGTAGGAAGTAGAACCATAGAATAGTTTGGGTTGGAAAGGACCTTAAAGATCATCTAGATCCAACCCCCAACCTCAGGGCTGCTGTTCCAAAAGGGCCTCAGGGTGACCAAGACCTTACAGTGAGGACAGAGACAGTTGCTTCTTCTCCCATCCCAGCATCCACAAGCTCTCCTTCCTCTAACCACCCACCTATTTTCATAAAGCTGGTTGAGAAAATAAGTGAGGCCTCTGCCTCTCTGTACAGATGAATTACTGGGTAGAAAGGACACCAGAGGCAGACATATGAGTATTACAATGGATTAATTTCTATAGGAATCAGCCTAAAATTTTTCTCTACGTTTTTCCTCCTGCTTATATTAATTTATTATGAACTACTTCTAGTGATAGAATAGGCAATATGGCTGAATTCTTCTCTACTGCACAGGGTAAGACTCACTTCATAGATATCAAAGCGAAAAAAGGCAATTTCGGACAATCACAAATGTCAAGAGAGGTCCCACACTTAATAAATAAAAATTTTAAAAGACAAGTAACAGAGATCACAGAATCACAGAATGTCAGGGATTGGAAGGGACCTCAGGAGATCATCTAGTCCAATCCCCCTGCTGGAGCAGGAACACCCAGATCAGGTCACACAGGAAAGCATCCAGGTGTGGTTCGAATTCCAGAGAAGGAGACCCCACACCCTGTGATAAAGCTCTTCAAGTCTAGGAACCTCTTTTTATTGATGACATCTATCAGGAAGCAGGATGGATGTGAAAAAACCTCCTGAGTTTTGCATGCCAGCTTGTACATGAACTTATCTTTGCTTTTTTTTATTTTCTCTTTTTTTTCAGGTACATACGATGGCTCCATAGACAGTTGCAAAGGTGATTCAGGAGGACCCCTGGTCTGTTTTGATGCAGAAAATGTGGCATACGTGTGGGGTATTGTGAGCTGGGGTGAGAACTGTGGGGAGGCTGGTCACCCAGGTGTGTACACCAAAGTTGCCAGTTATTATGACTGGATTAGCCACCACGTGACACGGAGTCTCATTTCACGCTATAACGTATGAAGCTTGTCAAATATTTCCTTCTTATCACCCACACAACGAAGAGCAGTAGTCCTTTTCTCACAACCAGCAGACTTAGCAACCACCAAGAGTGTATTTGGAAAATTCTTAACACTACAAACACCATAATTTTCGCAGAAGCTCGCACAGAGAGAATTTGAGAGTCTCAAGAACCCACAGCAAAAGTCTCCAATAAAAGCAGGAAAATTAAAATATATTTTTCTTGTTGTTATTTGTTCCTTTTCCACATTTCCCAGTGCATTTCAGTTGTGGTTATTTGTAAATTTAAACTGGACAAGCATACTGAAAGAAGTGGTTAGGAAATGACCACACTGGCAACATGGGAATGGAAAGCAACCAGAGTTGTTTAAAAAATTTCCATCATCTCAAGGCCCTGGTCACTGCCATATGCAGGGACACCGCCCACTAGACCAGGTTGCTCAATGCCTCATCCAGCCTGGCTTTAAACACTTCCAGGATGCTTGGCTTCTTTAGGCTTCCTTCAAAACTAGGCTTCTAATCATCTATTCATTGACAGAGGGACTGTCATGAGATCATAAGATTAGTTGTAATGCAAAAATTACACAAACAATAAGTCTGGTGATCGTTTTCTTCACCAACAAACTCATGGAACTAGATGATCTTTAAGGTCTCTTCCAACCCAAACCATCCTATGATTCTATGATTTTTTACCTGGTCTGATCATCCAGCTTGGGCCAGTTTTCACGGTTCTATTAATGTAACCACAACTGGCCACAAACAAGGAAGGAATTTTAAAACTTCAATCTTCAACTTAAATAAAAAGCATCTTTACTATCTTAGTTTTCCCTACAAGTATATATATATAAATATTTATGATCTCAAATGAACTTTTAACATCAAATAGGGTTAAAACCCTATAACCCTATTTGATGGCTACATATATATAGCCTATACCATGGCTATATACTTACATTTATGCACACACACAATTTATATGATAATCTAAATATATAAGAAGTCTATATACTACACATATAAACTTAATTCTACAAAATCAAGTTACAGATACAAAGTTACAGATGAAGTCAGTCATAAAACTCCCTCCTCCAAGCAAATTCTTCAATTAGCACAAGCTTCCTACACCAATATGCAAGAGCATGAAACAGTAACACCAAGTAAGAACATGCAGGGTCTGATCCTGCCATGTGCCCTCAGAGAAAACTTGGCCATTGCTTTCACTGGCCCAGAACTGCATGAAGACAAAGGGGAATCAACAAAACTGGAATGATGAAGCAGAAAATCCTTGTCCTTTGGCTTTGCAAGGAAGTTCTGCCCACCTGAAACACAGCCCAAAGGACTACTGTGTGAGCTACACATTTTTAGACAGCAGCAGTGGTGGCTGCCACAAGAAAATGTCACTTTATACGTGGGAGTTTCATTCAGCAAGTTATGCACAGAAATTGTGCCCAAATTTATTTTAAAAGCACTAGAATTGGTTTGTGGATTGGATCCCTCAACATAAAATTGTCAGGTAGCTTAAGAGCTTAGGGACCTGACATTCAGACCCACCAAACTGCTGAGTAGTTTCAGAACATCACTGATTTGCAAGTGGTTTTAATATTTATTTTAATACTTAGTTTACTTTATTCCTTTCAAATAATTATCCTGTTGAATAAATCCAGCATGGTGGGGTTTTCCCCAGTAATTCACCATACTCTGCTTCACACAACACACTTACACTTTCATAGACTTCATCTTCCAGTCTTGTAAAAAACCCACATCAGCATGATATTGTCATGTAAAAACACTACCAATCACCAATAATTAAAGGTTCGAATTGCTGCTCTTACTCCTCACCCACGTCCTCCTTAACAAGACTTGATATATAGGAAAGCATTTAAGTACATTCTTAAGACAGAAATTATTTTGCTGAATCAAGGTCTTTGGAAAGTAATCAAATGGAAAACCTGTGTAGGAAGAGCTCCCTCTTTTGCTTGACAGCTAACTTCTGCGAAGAACTTTTTCCAACTATTTCTTCAGCTAATAAATAATATTAAATGCTAAAGTTGAAAAGAAAAATAAAAGTAGAATATTTACCGTGCATCTTTCTGATCTGCCTCTTGATTTGGAAGTCTCAGTTTCCTTTCCAATCCTCATTTTTTTCTATAATTAACTTCATTCTGAAGCCAAATATTAATTACGTTCTGAGGAATTCCACACCTCTCTCATTACAAACGTTAATACAATTTCTACATAGCTCCACTTCAGTCTGTGAAGAATCTAGAAATTAAATACAGAATTAATAAAATTTTCAGAATTAAAAAAAAAAAAGAAAAAAACCACAAAAACAAACATGTTGTTTAGTAAGAAAGTTCACGTTGGTCTTTTCAGCAAATCAAGACTGGGCTTTTAATTTTTAATAGCTATATTTCCATTTTGCCCTCTTTTAAAACTCTGTCTTGCACACTGATGATGTCATTGAATATTTAGCTTAAATAAAAAGCACCTTTATTATCTTAGTTTTCTATAGAATCATAGAATGGTTTGGGTTAGAAGGGACCTTAAACATCATCTAGTTCCAACCCCCCTGCCATAGGCAGAGACACCTCCCACTAGACCAGGTTGCTCAGTGCCTCATCCAGCCTGGCATTAAAACACTTCCAGGGAGAAGGCATTCACAACTTCTCTGGGCAACCTGTTCCAGTGTCTCACCACCCCTATCATAAAGAAACATCAAGAGATCATCTAAGTCTAATCCTACTGCCAGAGCAAGAACACCCAGACCAGGTCACACAGGAACCTGTCCAGGCAGGTTCTGAATGTCTCCAGAGAAGAAGACTCCACAACCTCTGTGGGCAGTCTGTTCCAGTGTTCTGCCACCCTCACTGTGAAAAAGTTTCTTCCTATATTTCTGTGGAACCTCCTGTGCTCCAGCTTGTACCCATTGCCCCTTGTCCCATCATGGGAAATCACTGAGAAGAGCCTAGCTCCATCCTTCTGACACTCACCCTTTACATATTTATAAATATTAACAAGGTCACCCCTCAGTCCCTTACTCTCCAAACTAAGAGACCCAGCTCCCTCAGCCTATCATAGATAGAATGGATCGGGTTGGTAGGAGCCTTAAAGATCAAGCTCCATCCCCCCCGCCATGGGCAGGGACACCTCCCACTAGACCAGGTTGCTCAGTGCCTTGTCCAGGCTGGCCTTAAACACCTCCAGAGAGGGGTCATCCAGAACTTCTCCGGGCAACCTCTCCCAGCCCCTCACCACCCTCACTGAGAAGAGTTCCTTTCTTACATCCAGCCTGACTCTCCCCTCTTCCATTACTCCTAGAACCTTCCCAGAACACTCCACTCTCATGGAACATTCCACTTCATGGGGCACGGTGACCTGGCACGGTGACCTGCCCCGGCTGTCGGACGCGGGGGCGGCCGCTGGGCCGGGTTTGGCGACGCTTCCTCTGGCGGCAGAGACGAGCTCTGCCCGGCCCGTCCCCTCAGCGCTACAGCCACTGTGTCTCTCCTCATTCCACCCCGCTGCCTTTCTATGCTCGCCACTGTCCGGTAAAACACTCTGTGGCTGACTGACGAGAGACCACTGACCCACCTCCACCCGTACCACGCGCAGCGGAGCCCCAAAGACTGACATACCCTTTCCTCCTTCTCTCAGGCCCGCGGTGGGCGCGGCGACATAAGGCCCGGCCCCTCCCCACAGAGAGTGGGCGGTGCTTGTGGGGAGGATGATGGCGGCTCTAGGCCGGGCCGTGCTGACGGGGTTTATCGGCCATCGGCAGGCGGCGGGGTCTTAGTGGGGCGCCCGGTGGGCGCCGCTCGGCATGGCCTCAGCCCTGTGGCGGCTGCTGCTGCTGCTGGCGGCCTGCTCTTGGCTGTGCCCGTGGCCGGTGCGGTGTCCGGAGGCGCCGCAGACCCCGGATTGGCGGATGACGCTGAAGACCATCCGCAACGGGGTGCACAAGATCGACTTGTACCTCAACGCGGCCCTCGACCTGCTGGGCGGCGAGGACGGGCTCTGCCAGTACAAGTGTAGCGACGGTGAGGCGGGCAGCGGGGACGGCGACCCTTGGCCTCCCTCTCTCACGCCCCTTCGGGCGGCCCGACCCGGCCTGATCACAGAGGCCGGGGTTGGAATTGCGGGCGGCGGCGTTCTCGCTCATCCCGCAGCCGCTTTTCTGGCCCCGGAGCCCCTTTCCTGATCCCGGAGCCCCTCCCGCGGAAAGGGAGCGGAGCTGCCGAGGAACCCTCCGCGGCTCCCGGAGGTAGCGCGGTGGGAACGGGGAGATCTGGCCCGGTCGGTCGAGGGTCGACTCGCCCCGGCTCTATGGGCAGCGCGTTTGGGGATGGCAGCCTGGCTGGCTCCCAGAGAGACCAGGACAGCTTGAAGTTTCCTCTCGTATTAGGAGACGTGCTTTTCAAATACTTATATCTTCGCCATGGCTACCTGTGGCCTGGGCTTGTTTCTCATAGCGAAAGGAGGTGAAGGGTCAGTTTTCAAATGAACTCCCCGCCCTTCCTTAGCTTGGGATGCACAATTCCCGGTCTTGCTGCACCACGCAGTGTCCAGGGAGAGGT
>VZTY01015800.1:0-17142 GCA_013400935.1 Turnix velox
CTTTGTTTTTATGCTAAAGCAAGCCCATACCCATAGACAGACAGGATGCTGCACCTATACCTCCACCTCTGAACTTCTGCATGAGTGCAAGGACACACAAGTTGGAACTTTCCCCATGGTAAACAGTACATCTAGTATACATTTTACCAAAAGACTAAATAATTCACACTGTATCTTTACTGTATCCTTAAGACTTTCCAGGATAGAAGGTACACAAATGTTTTCACATGGACTTTATGCTGATGTGTATCTTTAATCTTTCTGATCTGGGCTTTTTTCTAGGATATGGAGCTTTTGGATGTGGCCATAAAAGAAGTCTGAGATACTATGCTGAGAGTATTATGAGTCCAAATGGATTTGTAGGGTATCAGTGTGAAACCTACCGAGATTTTATACTGGTAAGTACCAGGTTTATAATTATCTGAGAAGTTATAGCTTTGCCCTTCTTAATAATTTCTGTGACTTCTTGAGGACAACTTCTATGCTCAAGATGATGGGATACAGGGGGCTATACAGAGCCACTCATTACCCATATCCAAACAGCAAGCAAAATATGAAAGCTGCAAATATAAAAAAAAAAATCCAGAAAAAATAAGGCAGTACATATTAACTCTACAAGCAGTTGTGAAGGGAGAGATGACAAGAGGTCAAGGAGGGGCAGCAGCTGGGTTCACCTTTTGCATAGGTCAACACTAGGGAACACTCTGGTTGAAGGAAATCCATCTAAACCATTCTAAGGACAGCCTCTGGANATCAACAGTAGGGAACACTCTGGTTGAAAGAAATCCATCTAAACCTGGTGGAACACACCATTCTAAGGACAGCCTCTGGACTCAAAAACTTTTAAACCTTTGTATAAATTAAAAGCACCCATAGTATGTAGTGCAGAGAGATAGTTATGCAGCATGACACAACCCTCAGATGGTACAAAAAAGAAGGAATCATATTGTTCTGGTGTTTCCTGCCTGGTATGACTGGGTTTTAATGGATCAGTTCTGACAATGCTACTGAGGACTGGTGAAGGAGAAAGAGAAGTTTTAATTTATTGCCATCTCCTCCTAAAAAAAGGTTGCAGAGCAGCAAAAGAGACGCTACTCTCTGTAGAAGTGCTGCCACAGAACTCAAAAATTTGATGTAAATGAGGATTTGAAAACCTCAGCTGTGTGCAATTTACTGATGCAAGGGAAATGCTATTTTTCAGTCTCATAATAAAGTGATAACCATCATTTATCTTTTTATTCATCTAATGACTGGATACACACATATCTGAAAATACCAGTTCCAACAGAATCTCCCAAATATCAAAACTAAACTATTTAATAATAACTCTACTTTTCCAATTGCAATTAAATCACTTTCACTGAAAATATATGTTTATTTTGCTTTAATAGTCATCAAAATTAGATTAATTTCATTAAGGTGCTGCATAGGAGTGAAGGCTGAAAAGAAGAAAAAACACACCCCAAAGAGATATCCCAAGCATCAGTATAAGTAAGCTGAACTATCTTTACCATACAAGTGAATATATCCAGCCACTCCTACTTGCAAATATTGTTGCCAACCCTAAAATANATTAGATTAATTTCATTAAGGTGCTGCATAGGAGTAAAGGCTGAAAAGAAGAAAGAAGGAACACACCCCAAAGAGATATCCCAAGCATCAGTATAACTAAGCTGAACTATCTTTACCATACAAGTGAATATATCCAGCCACTCCTACTTGCAAATATTGTTGCCAACCCTAAAATAATTGACAGACAACCTTTCAACACACTCTATGAAAGATTTATATATTATCTGTACCTTATAGGTCAGATAGTGAGGCACAACATGCATTAAGGTATTTCCTTATGTTCTCTGCAAAAGCATAAGGAATTAGGTCTGATTTTCAACCTGTTTCCAATTTTCAGCTGGATGAAACAAGCTAAATGACAATCTCAGTTCCTTTTCACCACACTAACAAACACTGAAGGTGTGTTGGAAATGTGATTTGAACCCAGAAGGAAGTAACTTTAAAAAAAAAAAAACCACAACAATACAATAGGAAAAAACTGAAATGCTCTGGTTTCTTAAACTTCAAGAAGTGGGATTAAAATAGATAATGTCTTGTAACACACATTGTTATTTCCCCCCAGGGAGACTGCTTCCCATGTCCAAAGGATGGTTGCCCACAGATGGGTCATTACGCTGATAAGTTTTTGCATAAAACTGAAAAAGAACAGCAAAAGGTTTATTTAAACACAGGGTCAAACTCTCCATATGCTCGTAAGTCCTCATCTGGTGTGATGAATTCTAAAGCCACAATGAATTTCATGTGAACAAATACCTTACACTTCTGCAGAGAGCTGCTGGCACTAATGATTGTTACTCAGCACAAAAACTAGAGTTTCAGGTGTTGAAAAACTGCAGTAACAGCATTATCTGGGAAGGGCTGAGATAATTATAGAAAAAGATCAACTGATGCTGACCCCTGTGTTAGACACATTGCTAAAGTTTTGTATAATTAGATGATGGCTTCAATTGCAAGCCAATCACAAGGTGAATTGCAAGGGCAAATAGATGAGAGTCTTTGAGGTCCTTATTTACTAGGCACTAAAATAGTAGCTTAGCAGTACCTGAGGAGGTCCTACAGAAAGGCAGGGGCAGGACTATTTAATAGGATATGTGATGGGAGGACTAGAAATAAAGGATGTAAATTGGAAGGGGGTAGATCCAGGCTAGATGTAAGAAAGAAGTTCTTTGCAGTGAGGGTGCTGAAGCACTGGAACAGGTTGCCCAGGGAGGTTGTGGATGTCCCCTCTCTGGTGGTGTTTAAGGCCAGGCTGGACAAGGCACTGAGCAGCCTGATCTAGTGGGAGGTGTCCCTGCCTATGGCAAGGGGGGTTCAAACTTGATGATCTTTAAGGTCCCTACCAACCTGAACTATTCTATGATTCTATGAAACTAAAGAACAACAAAAAACTAGTTATATCACATCTCATTAAGAGAAAAAAGGAAAAAAAAATTGAGTATAGAGAAATGAGCCATTTCTCAAATCTGAATGTAAATACTGAAGTCAATGTATTCAAACTTTTGAGTTTACAGACCTTACAGGTCTGACCTTTAGAAGTGGGTGAAGAGTTTCTCCTTTTAATAGCCCAAATTAGATCCAGTACAGCTGCTAGACTGAACATGGGCATAAGAAATAAAACCTCAAAACCCTGAATACTTCATATATCAGGATTGTCCTGGGCAAGCTGATGGTTTCATTTAGTATATTTTTCACAGTGGAGTATATCTTTCAGTAGAGCTCACTTCATAGTCAAAAGCTGCCCCTGAGATCCCCCCAAACTACTGACAAGTCTAAGAAAAGAAAAATTTCAAAGCCAGGCCAAGTAGAAGAGCAAGGGACAGTATTTGTCCATGGCACACTAAACACTCATCATAGTCAGTAGGTCAGCAGTTATGACCACTGTCAAGGAAATTAATATGATCAGAATCACACAGAACTAACACTTGTCTTAATGAAGAGTGACGTTTTGTTTGCACCCTAGTGCAATCCTTTGCTCTCCCTGAAAAACATATGTGTGGTATTACCATTAGGAAAGAAATTCCCTTGCAACCCTAATCTGTTTCATTTTGCTTCCAAAGGCTGGAGAAAAGAGATACTTGTCAGAGTATCTGCAACAGAAACCATGAAGGGAAACATAGACATAGCCTTGACTGGAACCAATGGGATCAGGAGAAAGTATACAATTGACAAGTAAGTTTAACGTAACTGCAGAAAAAAATGGCTCTATATTGTTATCATATTGAATTTATGCACAACTCCTTTCACACATCTCCTGGTTGTGTATGATCTTTGATTTACAGTGGTAAGAAAAGCAGCTGAGAAGTGAGATGCAATGTTCCCTGTTCTATAGGCTGTGGTCAAAACCTGTTCACTTATCCTTTGCTCTGTATTTTCCTTTCTTTTCTTTTCTGAGGGTGATGGTTAGCATAGTAAGTGGACAAGAACAATATGCTGGATGTTGCTGGACTCAACCATCATCAAGAGATCTCTGAGAAGACCAAGAGCTGCATGATGTGCAGTCACTTTACCATTCCTACCTCTAGGGGACATGTCAGCTAGTTATAGCTCATGGACTGTGCTGGAGTCCGAATTTCCTGTCCACACAGCCTGGCTTTTTCCAATAAATGTGAATTTAAATCTCATAAACTGGTCCTAGTCACAAACACTGTTTAAGGATTGTCAAACCAACCTCCTCTGTGTTAGAACACAGCCCTGTTAGTGGTTTGTATCAGAAGTACATTTAGTTGCAAATACACTCCTGTACCAATATCCCTTCAGGTAATACTTATGTTAATGTCATACTGCAATGTGTATCTTGTTATAATCAACACTGATACCATTGAAAGCATGAACATAGACTATAATTTTCAATTTTCTTCACGGTTGAGAGCAAGCAGAAACAGAGAGAACTTTTTGACTTGGACTTACATTAATATAGATATTATTTTCCAAAAATAACTGTAGAATAAAACCTATAACAGTACCAGGAAAGGCTGAGATAACTTTCTCTGCCTTTCAGGATGAAAACTCTATATTAGTTAAGAAGTGAGACAATCCTTTCAAATCCTTGCAAAAAAAGGTTAAATTTAAAGCACATTTTATATATTTTTTGGTGGATTTTTTAATCCCCCCCCTTAAATTTAGCCCCGTTGCAAGTTTATCCAATAAAAGCATTTAGCTTTTATGTATGAAAAAACTCTAAGGTCCTAGGACATTATAAAAGAAGTGACTACTCAGCAGAGAGGATAAACTTGGTGTTTCTGAGTCTGAGACAGGCTGCCTTATCTAAAAGCCTTTTATCTACTTGAGGATCTGCATCAAGAGCCCCATGTACTTCCCAGTGGATGTATTACCTATGAATATGTTTTAAACTTAGATTTTGCCTAACCCTCCTGATTAGTAATTCATGAAGAAGAAACAGAAATTAATAAAGTTCTAGAAGTAATAACCAAGGCTCCAACTCTTATAGCATCCCACAACTCATCTTTTCTGCCTCAACTATATGGCTTTCCCCCCCCCCTTTCTCCTGATTTTTAAAGAACAAGAAGCATCCCCTACTTTTTAAAGAACATGGAACATCACTTTTGTGCTTCTCTTTTGGCAGGGGCACTTTCAAACCAGGCAACACATACTTGAACTACATTGATACAGAAATTCCTGGGAACTTTTCAAAGGTTGAGTTTCTCTGGAAAAACCATCTAGGTCACAGAGGCTGCATGGGAGCTGAAGAAGTCAGAATAATATCTGGGGAAAGTGGAAACGTGTGAGTAATTACCTAACGGTGTTCAATTCTGTGGGCCTGGGGAAAAAAAGTGAAATAAAGAAAAAAAAAGAAACAGAAAAGGAGAAAAAATAGTGAAAATATCTTTGCAAGGTACCAAGCATCTTAAAGCAAGTGGGTTTAAGTACTGAAGATAATCCCATCCAAATTTCACAAGTATTTGGCTGAATGCAGTTACTCCCACCAGCTCAGCACTGAGAACAGACTTCCCCAGAGATATCAAAGCTGAAATTTCAGCAGAGGTTTAGCCCTGCAATTGTGAGAAAGGCAGAGGTTTTCTACCAAATTGCAGTACACCAGAAAGAGCTCTGCACAGTGCAGTAGTTCTTGTACCTTGACAGGGTACCTGAGGCTGACCCCAAGGCAATCCCATGGGTGGGTGCCTACTGACATCTGCAGTACATTAGGTCACCTCTGGAGCATGCCCCTCCAGAATGTTTAATTAAAATTAGCCCAGCTGATTTGTCCCAATATTAGTCTGTCATGTAAAATGTGGTAAGTGGGGAAAACAGAGTGAGAGGTTCCCTTATTAAAGCTGCTCCTGGTCCAAATTAAAGTGGTAATGCAATCTGAGCATAAAGGCAAAACCATCTTAATTAGTCACTGACTAGTAATTCTTAAAACGAAAAAATATTTGATAACTCATACTTTACAATCTCAGTCTAGGAGAGCTAAAGAATAAACCTAGCATGAAATAAAGATAGGATTTGTTTTTATTATTTCCAGCTTCTTCTAAGAAAAAATCCTTTTGTGCTGAAATGTATTTCCTTAAGCTGTTCCCTTTTCTCCCAGATCCAAGTTCTGTGGCTGTGGAACTGTGAAACAGAGCACATGGCAAGCCCTGAAGATTTGCTGAGGCTCAGCAGGAAATGCTGTGGTTGCCCACTGTGGCAACCCTTGTGGTCTGTAAGAGCACACCTCCTCTGGAAGAAACTCCTTCAACAGATTATTAAAAACATGCCCAACCCACCATGAAAACTCTATTTCCAAACTAATGTTGGCAGCTTTTATCAATACAGGAGAGTCACACTTAGATAAGTTCCAGTTGCAGTGACAGTTAATGTCTACTCTACTAGTAATGCACAAGTGCAGTGAGATTGTATTTCAGAGTAAAAAGAGAGAAAAAAAAATAACTGAATGCCCTGGTCAATTCTCCTCTGCCAAGTACCTTAATTGTCTTAAAATTTTAAAATAAGAAAAAAAAATGGGAAAAAGGAGGGGATGAAGAGGGGGAAAAAGAAGGGGAGGAAAAGGAAGAAATAGGAGAAGAAGAAAAGGAGGAAAAAGAAGAAAGAATAAGAAGAAAACAGAAATGAAAAATAGAAGGGAAGGTTGAAAACAAAAAAGTACAGGCAGCCAAATTCCTTACTAGCACCTTCTGACTTGCTCTGGAAAGAGATGATTCCATGCTTTCAGAAGCATTTGATTGCTTCTGTTTCAGTAGTCTGAGGAATAATTTTAAATATATTTTAAAAAGAAAGTCTGAATGGTGTTGCCTGACATGTTCTTGCTCCCTGAAGAACACATTTTATCATCCTGAAGACTTCTTAGGAGCTGGGATTGTGCACCAAGTTGTGGACTACAAGAAACTCTAGCATTAAAGCTCAAAGTGTGTCAAAGTAACGCTGCTCCCTGTGCAGAAAGACATTTGATTACCACTGATTACGTGCTCCATCCAGCTCTTCTGAGTACTGGGACACTTTCTTTGTACCTGAAGCAGGCATCATCTTTATGAAAACTCTGCTGCTCTGTCAAGGATCTCCAATTTTCTGGGAATTTCCAAAGTAACTATTTCCTCTTAACCTGTGAAGTTGAATTTTCCTCTTCCAACTCACTTTTGTGAAGCTGCATTATTTGCATGACTGAACCCTCCTGGATGTGTCAGCACTTTTTGATTATGCTGGTTAACAAAACCAGACATTACTAAGAGTCACCAGCATCAGCCAAAACAATCTTAGGTTGTTTCTGTTTCAATACAAGCCAACCACAAAAATCCTTTCAGTTTTTAATTGCCTCCTGTGGCCTAAGGGACAGGGCTAACTTCTAAATCTAAAGTGAGATTCATCATTTGGGTACAGAAGTCCCTTGTGTGAATGATGTTGGGCAATGCCGGTCTATCCCATGCTAACAACTAGCTCTTCTACACTACTTCCAGTGGGGTTTATCAGAAGGTGTTATTGAGCTATGTTACACAAGGCTGAGTGTGAGTGATGAGCAGGTGTGTTTCAACTTATGCAGCAATAGTTTTGAGATGTCAGAATCCAGCCACCTCCTCTGAAGTTTGCCAGAGGAGCTTGCTTAGGTGGTTTGCAGCCAAGATGACAAATCGGATGTCTGCCTTCTCACTCTTCCTGTACCCTTGCCATCTCCACCCGTGTGGAGTGGGATCCAGAGAGCATCCTGTCCTCCTCTCCCCCACAGGGAAACTCCTTGGGCAGTACCTCTTCCTTGTGCAAGCAGGGACTACCCTAATCTGTACTCCCCTGGACAAGAATAGAACAAACACCCAGGTACTTCTACACAGTTGGGAAATATCTATAGATCATAATTACACTATCTTCAACATCCTTCATAAATCAGGCACTGCTATCTGTGCCAGAACACAGGAGATTCAAAGAAGGGAAAAGGAAGACTTATTTTCCCTTTATCAGAGTCAGGAACTGAAGCAAAAGAAGTGCAAACTTTTTCCTCAGAGTCAAGAAAAAGTGTGAGGCAGGGCCAGGGACTGGACTGGATTGTGGGATTTAATGAAATGAGAGGGCAGAGTGCACAGGGCAACCCAGCCAATGCTCTCACAAGAAGGAAAAAATGCCTCACAGGTTCTATGAAGCCCAACCTTTCCTAACTCCATACTTGACTAGAAAGCAATTTGAAGATTTTATGAAAAATAAACCATATTCTTACTTTGCAAAAAACCACAAACTTAAGCTATGGATTTCAACAGCTTTCAGACAAAACACGACAGCCCATATGGGCTGATGACTTCTGCTATAAATGTGGTCCAGATGATCAGACCAATTAAAAATATACATTTTCTCACCCAATCATTTCAGCTAAAAATAATTTTTTTAAAAATAGCATTAATTTATTTCTCCTGTGCTGGCCTGTTTTCCATTTTTTCCATTTCCAATTTTTTCCATATCCACCATTTTTGAGTTAATTTTCATTCTTTGGCATCATAAACACCAACACTGCACTTCTTCACTAGTTCATCTATGGACAGAGCAGGGAAGATTTATTTTTAGAAGCTAAAGGTGAAATAAATGCTGACAGAAGCTGTCTGTAGCTGGTAGCAAATAGTCTTCCTCCTGTTCCTTCCTATTTTTAAAAAGTTTGACTCATATGAAAGCTTTGGATATTATCCTTTTGTATCAGTCCAGAAACTGCAAGGGTTTGATATTCCACAAGATAATCTGACCTTGCCAAAGACTGGAATAGGCAATTCTTTCATATCTTCACAAAAAGGTGAGCCAGCATTTTAGAACAACTCAAATTGCTTCTTTAAAATGTCAAGTGAAATGCACCACTTGATACATTTGGCTGTGATGATGAATTCTTTAATCCAAGGGGCTCCATTTGTCTAGGGTTTTTGAGGATATATTATGATTCACGTTCAGTCTTTTAGGTTATTTAAATACTCCACAACACCATTCTGCACTGTGAGTGCTTCAGAAGAGTTTACCATTTCATTTAATACTCCTGAAGTGTTTGTTCACTACAAAAAATTATTCCAAAGTAAATTACCAACAAAGCCATAAGAACTCATTCAGCCTCATCCCCTTTGCTCACTCAAGGCACTCTTTTGTCAGTGAGGTAAAGTGAAACAGATGCTCATATAAACAAACATCTTAAATCTTTATCAGAGAAGAAAACAGCAATCCTAAGTAATCCAAAGTCATAACTTAGTGCACCACTTACATCACCTGAATTTGCTTAATATGTGAGGTCAGAAAAATAAGTTCATGAGAAAGCACATGCTTGTAATAACATGATACAAGCGGGTATGCTAAAGAGAAAATAAGGAACACTTTTGTCAGATTTCTCCATTAATAGGCATAAAATACTCTATTGCACAGCACTGTAGAATTCTTCATACTTATGGGTCCAGAATCAAAAGTACCAGAATAATTATAATTAAATAGAACTTGAGAGCAAAGTATCAAAAGCATGAGAATAATTAAAATTAATTATACTGAACTTAAGGGTGGAGACCACAATGTTGGATTCATGTAACTGTCTTTCTTCCCAGTTTTGATCTTATCTGCTTTATTTCTGTGACTTTTCACAATTCTTCATGCCACTCTAATATCTTAAAATACAATAAGATCCTTGTAAATCAACCACGAATTTTCAGGAATGAAGTCCTTTTAGTCTTTGTTAGTGATGAAGCATGACAAGGTTTTTATATAAAAATCCTCCTCACTACCTTCAACTGCAACTTTAAGGCATCTTCTTTCTAATTCTATTATTTTATAGCCCTATCACTTGCAAGCATCATTCCTTACAGAAAGTACATGGAGAACATTAGGCTTTTTAAAAAATCTTCTAGATTATCTATATTTTATGTTTTCCCACATGATTTTTTTTAACCAGCTTTTTTTTCTTTCTTTAGGCTCCTCCTTAAAAAAAGGCTTCCCAGTTGCATTTTGGCAAGTTCTTCTGTCTTCTCCATTTACATTGAATTTAATCTTTATCTTCAGCATACCACAAGTGAGTGAGAGGTTACAGCAGCTTGATGCCTAAGAACAAACATCCTGAAGGTACTTCTGGTAGATCTGAGATCTAGTTTTAATTTTTACTGCCCACAGTTGTGTCATAACAGTTACCAACCCTCCTGTAAGGTCATGCTGCCTGGAAGCAAGTCTACTTCCCAGTTAGTAATCCTTGCAGGGCCATTGCCCCATTCGCTTCTCTTGCATTTCCTCCTCAACAATTTTATGGCAAAATTATTTACCTACAGTTCCCAAAATTTTTTTCAGTGCAAATTAGTGGGTTTTCCTACAGCAAGATCCAGTTTTTAAATACATGTCCATTTATAGCAGATAAAATCTTTGAAAAGTGATTTTGCTGAGACTTCTATCATAGTCAGTTTTCTGTGCAACCCCTGGCTCCAACCGTTTCATTTGACAGGCTCTTGGCACAGAAACAAAAATTAAAATCTTTCTATATTCTCAACACTTATTCTTCCAAAACCAAAGCTGACTAAGGCTAGACTTGCCACAGGGAGGGTAAACAATTGCTCATTTACCTATCAGCAAATCTATCTCCATAGTCTCTTCACAAAACTCAAATCTCTCTTCTTCTGTACATTCAGACAGCACCCAGGTCACTTCAATTTGTTCTGTTGCCAATGATTAGGAAGCAGTTGATAGGGTGGCCAAATCTATTTCTGCCGTGTGCTTCCAAAATGAGACATAGACAAGAATTCGTTCTTTAGCTATCAAAGTCCTAAAAACTTCCAGAAAGTACATGCATCATCCCCAGCCCCTGCAACAAACAGAGCCCGCCTACACCATGGCTCTGCAGAAAAACACACCTCTCCTTCCAGCCACCACTGGTGGGATGGGGCAAGTGTCTTGCAACACCGGAAGCATAAGCAATATGTAAAAATACCAGTTGGCATTGCTGTTGGACCCCTTGTCATCCCTGGGTTTTGGTTTTTGGGGTTTTTTTTGGCACTAGGAAAGCTTGAGACCAGATGTAGGAGGTGCCCAAGGCCCTACATGGCTATCTTCTGAGGCACTGCTCTGTATTTGAGCTCATCAAATCCATTCTTTTATGAGTCTAAATATTCAAGAGGATTTGCATTTGTCTATCAATCTCCAAGACAAAGCTGTAGCAATTCCCTTTTAATTCACCTGCTTCTTTCAAATAAGCATAAGCAAGTTGGCGAGACAGCTTCTCAGAAAGAGCTTGCTGGAAAGGACAAGGGGCAATGGGTGCAAGCGGGAACACAGGAGGTTCCACAGAAATATGAGAAAAAAAACCTTTTTCTCAGGAAGAGTGACAAAACAGTGGCGTCTCCTTCTCTGGAGACATTCAAAACCCCACCTGGATCTGGATGTCCTCCTGTGTGATCTGATCTGAGCGTTCCTGCTCCAGCAGGGGGATTAGACTAGAGGATCTCAAGGTCCCTTCTAATCCCTGATACTCTGTGATTAATGGAATCACAGAATCACCCAGCTTGGTAGAGACCTTTCAGAATATTGAGTCCAACCACCAACCCAACTCTGACAATAATCATCCCTAAATGATATTTCTAAGCTCTATGCCTGCCCAACTCTTAAACACCTCCAGGGACAGTGCCTCAACTGCTTCCCTGAACAGTCTGTTCCAGTGCTTAATAACCCCTTCAGCATAAGAATTTTTCATTATACTTATTCTAAAATGAGATCAAGCATTCAGAATAAAGGACTTCACTCTCTTCCCTCTAAAATTCTGACTGTTACTTGCAGAGGAGGTTTGGCTGTCCTTGCCAAATCCTCTGTCTTCAGTTACTGTCATCATAGAGTCTAAAATTCTCTCCCAGTGTTATTACCTTCGAAATGGCACTGTCTCCACTCACACACCCAGGAGTTAAGGTTACCTCTGCTTGCTTTGACTGTTTTAATTAGCAGATAACATGTATTATGGAAGGTCATAAATATTTACCATTTCAGAAAGATTCCTTTTATTCTTGTTGCAAGGATACACTAATGCTAATTTGCTTTGTCTCTATTCAATGTAAGGTTTGTTCACTTGACCAGAATGTACGTGTTGGAGTTAGAAAATAAAAATTTCAAGAAATTCTTTTGTTCATGGCTCTGTCACTCAGAGACTAAAGGTAAAATTCTCCAAGAAGGTGAGTTGTCTATATGTATTAGCAATTCTCTGGGGAAAAAAAAACCAAAACAAAACATAAAGCTTCTTCCAGATGACCTCCAGTCAAGTTAAGAAATTCATTAACTACCTTCAATCTAAAATTGAAATGAGAGAGGAAAGTGTTGGTTTTGCAATTTTATTCAATTATCATTCTATAAAAGCCTCAGTAATTTATACACTGATGCACTTGACACACAGTTGCTGTGATTCCTTTGGAGAACATGATTCTCAGTGAGTGTTTTCATCTTCTTTTTCCTACCTATGTGAAGGCCACTGCTATCAGAATGCATTTGTGTCCTTGATATGATTCTCAAGCTGACATTTATAAAACCACCTGAGCGTCTTTATTTACACATTGTCAGAGGCAACTTCAAACGCCCGCCTTTTCTTCCTGCCCACAAAAATCTGCTGTTTCTCTTCAGACATAAAACCAAACCCAGAAAAATTGTGGATTCCTAACAGAAGCCAGGCCTCAAAACCCTAGATTATGGCGTAGAAAGATCTTCTTACTAGTAATTCTGATTTATTAAATCTACTCCACTATTAGCCTGAAACACACCAACAGCAAAATTCTGCATCTAAAATATCTATGTTCCTCCTGTAACAACCAGATTGCCTCCTGGTCTCCTTAAAAAAAACAAAAACAAACAGAAAACNCACAACCAGATTGCCTCTTACACAATCCTGGTCTCCTTAAAAAAACCAAAAACAAGCAAACAGAAAACAATTCAGAGGGGTCTGAAAGATATTTGGCAGATTCTGAATTTGTTTCACAACAGAGGAACCAGTTTCACCAGCTGCTTTCTGTTTAACTTAAATTCCAGTTGTTTGACAAATGGGGAACCTGACATTTCTTATCTCTTCTGTGGCTACATCATCCAAAGAGATACAGGTCCCATTACTGTTGCCAAATTTCCATCTTCCAGTCAGTGAGCATAGACTATTCTGCAGGTAATTTCTTGTTAGGAAGACTTGTCTTATCTGAAATTTTTTAAGAGTATTCAGTGTAAGCAGTAATTAAATATAAGATCCAGTCATTGAACAGCCATTGCTTCCTCCAGATTCCTCTGAGACTTCTTTCTAATGATTAGCACCACATGGAGCCCTGGTTTGCACCACATCACCAACAAGAAGCAGATCCAGAGTCAAACACTCACAAAGATGTCATGTACTACAAGGACACTCCTGCTTTTTTTCCAAAGTCTGACAGCCTTAGTGCATTATGTACAGATCAGAATATGGGAAAACATTTTATTGGTGTCATTTCTGGAGTGATGTGCTCTCTGAGATGGTGCACGTATCTTGAGACCACAAATTGGTTTCTTTCATGAAGAGTAAATTCAACCCAAGTTACTTCCTGCCCTCAGGCACTTGAATCACTCCTGGATGACAGTCACTTTTATACAGTTGCCTGAACAGGTATTATGGTGGCATCCACCCCACAGATAGCAGTGTGACTTGAGGTCTTGCCCAGGAACCAAAAGACCTGGTTTGTGACATCATGGTGACCCACAACCTCCAGAGCACAGAAGGGAATCTGGGACTAACATGACAGACAGGTTACAAAGCCAGTAACAGAGAAGAAGATTAATGACATGGTTATCATAATCCTACCCTTCTCCTCCTGACACAATTCTGAATTTGAAAAGCTGTGGCTTCTCTGCTCTGAGCTGATCACAGTGGTGTCAGCAGATCCAAGTCATATTGAGAACAGGATATCCCAAGACAGAACCTGTTACAGATATATTTGATCTGGAAACCCCACATGGCCCAAGAAGAGATGGATTAGTCAGACTGGTAGCAGGTAGACAGAGCTCAAGTAGCTTCACTAGAAAAAGATAGTAAGTACTCAGGCACCTATGTTCTCCCCAAGCTGGAACACATTTTTTCTTACTCCTACATTTTAAAACAAGCCCTAGCCCACTCTGTAAAAAAAAATATAGTGTAACCATTCTTGATTAGATGAAAATATACAAGGATTTGCTTGACAGGGCATGTATGTCAGAGAGATAACAAACAGATAACTGGTGACTTCCAGCAGTCAACAGAGTGGTGAAATTAAGCTCCTGTTCTGAACTTCCCCACAGAGGAGGCTCAGCCCATTGCCTGCAGCAGGAGTGTGCAATAACTGCCAAACTCATGTTTCATGTTGACTGTTACAAATGGTACACACAATATCCCCTCTGAAAGCTGAAACAGCCTCATTTTGCTCTTCTTCGAACCCATCACTACTCTTCAAGAGAAGAAAATTTTGATGAATTAGATACCAGGAGAGGGGAAGAAAAGGCAACATGTGCTCCATCCAGCAATAAGGGTATCATTCTTGCAAAGGTTCTCACCCACCCACACGAAGCCTATAATTAGACATGGTGTGGGCAGGTCCGCACCCACCGTGGTGGGACTGGATCCAAGTGAAAAGAGCCAGTAGCAGCCAGGATTTGTCAGGGAGCTGGTGGAACAGAGCTGGCAAACACTTTCTGCATTCTGAGTGGTAAGTGGCTGAAAACTTGGTAAGGGTTTGGGGAAAGCTTCCTCCTTAACTGCTGCTCAGGACTTGAGGACTGGAAAGACTCCTTAGGATAGACCATATTTTCCACCCTGTCCTAAGTCAACAGGCAATAAACAGCAGTGCTTGGATTGATCCTGAGGAGACTCTGGCAGTGGCTATAAGGCTTCCAGCTTTTCAATTCCGGGAAATCCCAGCAGGAGATGAGAACTTCTGGACTGTGATAATGTAATGCAGCAATAAAAGTAGGGTGGATTCACTGGGGTTAAGGGAATTTAAGACTGAATACAGCTCTCTGTTGTTAAAGGAGAAAAACAAAAAGTATTTGAATGGGGAATGCAGACTTCCTTTTTATAAAGGGAAAAGTGCGTAACACATCATCTGAAGTGAAAAATGAGGATAAATTAGGCTACAAAATCAAGCATTAGTAGAACTGTAGGTTTAAAGGGAAAAGGGAAGTAAGAATTAGAGAGCTCTTATGAGGGGAAGCAGCAAATGAAAGGTGTGCTTTGGTAGACTATCACAAACAGAGAAGCTTGAACTAGTCAGCAGCAATGATTCTACCTTTTAGAAATGGCAAAATAAAAATAGTGTTGGTCTTAGCATTGACTAAATTTAACAATATTTTAATTGTGAAGAGGAACAGTAAAAGTCCTGCTGTAAAGACAGACAAGTGGCTACAGGGTGGCTGCAGGTCAGAAGAAGACTTCCTCAGAGACAGAAAACTAGCAGAGCCAATTTCCAAAACTGAATCACGTTTGCTGTGTTTTTTATGATGTTTGTAGTTGGATTAAATTATCATAATAGTCTCTGTAAATTTAATCATATGAATGCAAGTGCAGGGTCAAGGTGAGAAGCCTATAATTTAGAAAATCAGAGCAGATACTACACAAAGTTCTGAAGTGGGAAGTCAAGGACTTGGTATTTAATTTTCTTTATGTTGCTCACCATTTCTATTTTAATCTTAAAAATAAAATTCTAGTGCATTCTACAACAGCAGAAAGAATCTGTATGTGCAAATTTGCATACCTATTAACCTTTTATTGCAGCACTTCCCACTCTAAACATCTCAAGAAAAAAAAACATTAGCATAATTATTCTGAGACATTATTTCAGGTCAATGCCTTAGTCCACTGTGTCACATTCAGTTTAAGAGGTCAGTAAATACTCAGAAAAATCTATTACTCACACCAGGCAAGAACTGTGGGCCATATCTTGCCTTGGTTACTACTTGGTATTGGATGGTCTGGAGGAGGGTGTCTACAAAAGGTTCCAGACATCTCTGCTCCATTATGAAACTGATTTACTTAATATGAAATTTGAAGATTTCAGATCTATGAATCAAGGCTGGTTTGCTCCTGAGAACTTCTCTGTACCTAAAAGCTGATGATCCAGCAGAAAAAGAGGGTGGGTAATGCCAAGATGCTTTTCTTTGTATGGAAGCAGTGCCAAAGAGACATCATTCAGAACCAGGTCCCTATTACAGACTGTTTATGAGGAAAAGCTAGAGATGAAATTAAGTTTTTCTATCAAGTATGCCCATTTTTCTGCTGCCTGAATTGGTGTGCCACATCATCAGCACTTATCAGTCACCCCAGCTTTTGATATTTTATAGCCTGGACTAACAACTAAGCTTGAGCTGCTATGCCTGGAAGAGATGGTCTTCTCTGTAAATGCATAAATTATGGGTTGGATGACCTCTACAAAATATAAATAAACAACCCAAAAGTTTAATGCACTTTCAGGCATATACATATCACTAAATATATACACGATTGTGAGGTCTAAAGATACTATTGTAATTTTTTTTTTTCTCCTAAGCTTCTTTTCCTGTTCTGGATAATGTTACAGTGCTTTGGTGAGCAATTAGCAAGTATTCTCTAGATGCCTCAGGCTCAAAGCTACAAAAGAATGTGCTGAGAGAAGATGAAATTTAACCTGTATTTTCTATAGCCAAGGCTTATATGCTAATCTCTGGAGAGATTATTCTCCTCCGCACTGCCTTTAGACTTTCTCCACTGAGCACTCAAATCACTTCTTGGAAGATACAAAAGACTAAAATAAAACACTGGAAAGACAGAATAGACATAAATATTCTTTTTTTAAAGACATCACCAGAAAAAAAAAAAACCCAAAAAACAACATAAATGTGAACTGTGTTCAGTTCTGGAGCCCTCAACATAAGGACAATAATCTGTTGGAGCAAGTCCAGAGGAGGGCCATAAAAATGATGAGGACAAGCTGAAGGAGTTGGGGTTGTTCAGCCTGGAGAAGAGAAGGCTCAGGAGGGTCCTCATAGTAGTTTCTCAGTACCTGAAGGGGGCTACAGAAAGGCTGAGGTTGGACTTTATAATAGGATCCAGGATGGCAGGACTAGAAGTAATGGATGCAAATTGCTAGGGTGGATATAGGCAAGAAAAGTTCTTTATGGTGAG
The DNA here is from genome assembly GCA_013400935.1 of Turnix velox. Lineage (NCBI taxonomy): Eukaryota > Metazoa > Chordata > Aves > Charadriiformes > Turnicidae > Turnix > Turnix velox. The sequence goes on from VZTY01015800.1 coordinate 17,135, forward strand.
GGTGGTGA